>JARHVA010002210.1:905000-912500 GCA_037957365.1 Torreya grandis
GCTTAAATTTTCCTTGTATTCATAATCACATTACAAAATCTATAAGTAGACCTCATAACCCTACTAAACCCTCTACATCCTCTGTCTATCAATATTTAACTCTATTTAGTACTATATTTCATTCCACCATAAGTTTTCTTCCAATGGCCCAACCTTGGAGAGCAGCCATAGGACCTCTAAATTTAGGGGCCAACTTAAATCCTTTGTCTAAAAATGCAAAGGAAAATTTACCCAAATTTAATGTAGATGGAAGATAATCACCAGAGGAAATTTTGAGTGCCTTGCAGCAGCATATCATGTGTTATTCATGCAATATCAAGATGTAGCTATAAGGCTTTTTGTGCAAACTCTTACTGATATTTTAGCATAATGTTTTTATCATCTAATTGATTCCTCAATCACAAACTAGAATTATATGAAAAATATGTTTGAAAATAGGTTCAAAGGAGCAGAAGATGAACATTCCCTTCTTGCTCAATTAACTCGACTCAAGAATGAGATACATGAATCCATGAGGGAATTTATATCCAAATTTAATAGAATTGTGCACAAGATTTCTACTGCTAAAAGGCTGACTACTGAGAATCATAAATGTTTCTTTATTAATTTTATGCCTCTTGATATAATTTTCCATTTTATAAGAGGTGTAATTGTCGATTTAACAGACACACAGTCATTGACAATTGAGTTAAAAGATGATCTTATTATGGCCAAAAAATAGAAGAAATAAGTCCAAGTACCTAATACTCATCCCTCATCCTCTACGGATATTTTAGTTCAAAGGCTAGTCAATGATATGATTGCCATAAAAAGATAATTAACTAAGGCTAGTGCTTCATTCCAACAATCATATCAATATATTGGTAGAATAAATCAACAAATAAATGTTGGTAAGACATTACCACTTGCATCAACACAACCAAGATTGACTATTGAAGCCCCTCCTAGAAGAAGTAACATGTGTGTATTTCATTTGACTACTGATCATGATGGAAATTCTTGTTTAGAGATGATTAGATATACTCAAATGAATGCTACTTAAGATGTCTTAGGGGAGATTACTGAACAAGAAATAAGCTCTAAGGGACTTGTCGACTCTAAAACACACTTCCTAGAATATGATTTAGATTCAAAAAGAGGAGGTGAAATATTAGTTACTCTTGTAGATAGTTCATGTGTTGTGCTTAACAGAAGTCAAAGGAATTCAATATTTTCTAATACTAAAGAAGTGCTCATTAAAGGTAAGGAAACTTTTACTAAAACGTCTTATGCCAATTTGAAGACCCAAGAAATTAAATTATTACATAGAAATGATTGTGAAAATTCTTTTGATATTTTATAATTTTTTAAGTCTGTAAAAATTCAAATATCCCTTACTAAATACCTCAGGTTAAAACACAAATAACTTCATAAATTGGTTAAATATGTCAAAAATGGCCCTACACAAGTTGATCTTGAAAGTCAATTAAACATTAATACTGAGTCTCCCATTACCCAATTATTTACTTCCCCACCTGAATCATCCACTCGTACTTATAAAATGACCATCAATTCATCTGATGAGACTCCTTATATGACTGATATGAAACCCAACCCATTTTATGTTTCTTTGTTCATAAATAGTCATAAACTTAGAAATTGTATCATAGACTCAAGTGCTTTTGATAATATAATGACTTCTTCTATAGCCAAATCCTTAGGATTATCCCTTAAAAAAACATTTGGTAGATGTTACTCCATGGATGGTAAATAGATTTCTTTTCTTGGACAAATTAAAGATGCATGAGTTGCTCTTGCAGCCTATCCTATTAAAAAGGTGAAGTTGACTATCTTGGTAGTAGATATCCATGATAGTTATGGGATGTTATTGAGTAGAACTTTTTGTAATATTTGGGTGGGTAGATTAAATTGGATTGGTCAGAAGCTACAATTCTAGTGGAAAATTAGAAACTTAAGATGGAACTTGAACCTAAATGCAAGTTTATGGTATATCCTTCTAATGATCCTATGTCTTAGATTCTATTTAAATAATGTGAATTTGGTAACTATTTTCTATCCTCTAAAAATTTAAAGGAAGAATCTGTCCCAAAGTCTATTCATTTAGATGATATATGGACCATGGAATTTGATGGTAGTTTTGCTACCACTGGTTCAGGAGTATGGATTATGTTGATCTCACTTGAAGGTGAAACTTTTCCTTACTCTTTCAAACTATAATTTAAAAGCACTAATAACACTACATAATATGAAGCTTTATTTCTTGGGGTTAAATGAAGCTAAAGAAAAGGGTGTAAAAATACTCAAGGCAAGAGGAGATATTAAATTAATTGTCAAACAAGTGAGAGTCACTTTTTCATTTAAAAATTATAGATTAAGAATTTATGAAAATAGAATTTGGAATGAGATAGAATGTTTTGATGCTTTTTCTATTGAAGCAATTCTCAGAGACCAAAACAATTGAGTAGATTCTCTAGTAGTATCAGCTTCTCTTCTTCTCTCACACCTTGATTTTGAAAGGGATTCATATAGAATAGAACTATTATTTCATCCTAATGTCTTATATAATATTGAAAATTGGCATGTTTTTGAGAGTAATAAATAGATCAAAAAAAATTTAGAGAATGTTGACATGTTCCTAGGGACGTATTTTGAAGGTTCTGAAATAGAATGTAAAGAATTCAGTCCTGATCTAGGGATCAATCCAAAAGATGATGTAATTCAATTAAAATGAAACAAAATCCCTAAAGGTTTGGTCTCTCTAAAACAATTTTTTACTAGACAAGATGAATATACTAAAATCAAACATGTCCAGAATCCTAACAAAATAGAGGATAATGATAAAATCAACATTGGGAGTGAGGCTAATCCCAAATGAATCTCCATTGGTAGGTGTTATTCACTAGAGGAGAAAAATGAATTAATTCATCTATTGATTAAGTATAAATATGTCTTTGCTTGGTGCTATGATGATCTTAAAGGTTTTGGACACGGGTAGTTTAAACATCATATTCATTTGAAAGTAAATGCAATTTAAATTCAAGCAGAAATTGAGAAATTATAAACTAAAAGTTGTTGAGTTAATCTTTAACAAGATTGACAAGATATTGAAGGCTAAGATTATTTATCCAATTCATCACTCCACCTAGGTGGTGAACATTGTTCCTTTACATAAAAAGAACAAAGAAATAAGAATTTGTGTTGACTTCAAGAATTTGAACCAAGCTAGTTTAAAAAATAATTATCCCTTACCTATGATGGATCACATCTTGAAAACTATTACTGGGTCAAAATAAATGTCCATGTTAGATAGGTTCTCAGGTTATAATCAGATAAGTGTGGCTACAATTGACTAACATAAAACTACTTTCACTACACCTTCATGAACTTTTGCTTATAACTGTATGCCCTTTGGAGTAATTAATGATGATGTAATTTTTCAACGGGCAATGGATTCATCCTTTAAAGATCTGAAAGATAGAATTATTATCATTTATCTTGATGATTTGACTATTTTCTCTAGAAAAAGAGAGGATCTTCTGAAGGATCTGGAGACCATTTATAAAGATCCCTGAGTCATGGGATATCTCTTAATCCTAAGAAAGTTGATTTTTTATGTTACAGAAGGGAAGTTATTGGGACACCTAGTTTCAAAAGGTGGAATCAAGATTGACCCAGAAAGAGTTAGAGAAGTACAATAGCTAAGTCTTCCTTCAAATAGGACTGGAGTTAAGTCTTTTTTTGGCCAGATTAATTTTCTTAAAAGGTTCATTCCTAATTTTTTTGAGATTACAAAATATATTGTGGGGATGATGAGTGAAAAACAAGCATTCAAATGGAATGAAGCTACTAAGAAAGCATTTGAAGATATTAAAGAGGTGATTGCACAAACACCTACTTTGGTAATTCTTGATTTTTAAAAAAAATGTTATTTACTGTTATGCTTCGGAACATAGCATGTTTGGTATCTTGTTATAGAAAAAGGAATTAAATATAGAAGCCCCAATAGCTTTTATGAGTGTTCCTCTCAAGAAACATGAACTTAAATATTCTTTGGGTGAGAAGTAAGCTTTTGTTGTAGTAAAGATTGTTGAATAATTCAGATATTATAGACATCATTCTCATTTAGTTGTATTTATTCCTAGTTCGACTGTGAAAAGCATTATGACTCAACAAGATTTTGGGATGAACAATATAGAAACATGGGTTGCTAAAATTCAAGAGTATGATCTAGAGATCAAGCCGACCAAATCAGTTAGAGGTCAAGGTTTGTATAAATTGATAGTTGAAATAAAATAAGAAGAAGAAGAAGAAGAAGAACTTTGTACTATCCTATTGGTGAGCTTATAAGATCTATGGTTCCTAAACATGACACATTATCTTACTTATAGAGACTATCCCAGTCACTTATCCCTAAAGGAGAAAATGAATCTAAATTTAAAATCAACAAAATATGTGATCTGGGGTGATGTCCTATATAGAAAAGAACTAGTTGGAACCTTTCTGAGGTACGTAGATAAGGAAAAAAATATAAATTGTTGGAAGTTTTTCATAATTAAGCCTATGGTGGACATTTCTCTTCTTTGATCATAGCATTCAAAACCCTTATAAATTGTTATTATTGGCTAGGTATGTTCAAAGATGCATATAAATAGATATCTAACTGTGAAAAATGCAAAAAAATTTCAGGAAGACCACAACTTACAACATTACCTCTGAGACCTATCATTATTGAAGAACTTTTCAAATAACGGGGATTATACTTCATTGGGCCTCTTTCACATCCTTCATGTGCTTTTTATATACGTATTTTAATATAAACTGATTATTTTATGAAATGGGTTCCCTATGAAGAGAACCACTTTAGAAGTGGTATGTAATTTTCTCAAAAAAATATGCTGGTATATTTTCGTGTTCCTCATAAGATTGTGGCAGATAACGCTACAAATTTTTTTTCAATGGAACTTACTTCATTCTACTATGAACATAGCATCACTCTTTTTCACTCATCAAATTATTACCCTCAAGAGAATGGACAAGCAGATTCTAGTAATAAAAATTTGATAGCCATCATGAAGAAATTGATGAGTGATAACCCAAGAGATTGGCATAAGAAATTATATGAAGTACTTTGGGATAATAGGGTAACCCCAAAAAGAGCAATAGGAATGGCACCTTTTGAGATAGTTTATGGGATGGGAGCACAATTATCATTACCTCTAGAATTATCTATAGTTAAATTACAAAATGTTATTGAAGATCAATATTTTCAAGATTCTTTAGAGAAAAGAGTTATGTACTTAAATAAGATTGAGGAGGAAAGGAATGAACTATTTGATCATATTAGTGCTCATCAAACTAGGGTTAAAAATATTTTTTATCAAAATATTAGACCTAGAAAGTTCATGGAAGGAGATGAAGTATTGTTATGGGATAGAAGGAGAGAACCTAAAAGAGCACATGGAAAATTTGATTCACTCTAGGAAGGGCCTTTAAAAATTCATGAAGTAATTGGCCCTATTTCTTTTAAATTGGAATATTTGGATGGAGCTATTTTACCCTTATACTATAATGGATAAGATCTTAAGTTGTATCGACTGTGAAACAAGTGTTGCTTGTCTTGTACATAACTATTTTCTTATTGTCACATTTTTTGTTTTCCTTTCCTATATTTGGTTTGTGTTTCTCCTTTTCTTCCATTTGTTTTTCTCCATTTATGCGTAACTATAGTTTTTGAGTTATCTACATTTTTCCATAAATTTAGTCCCCAGTCAAAGCCAATGTTACATTTTTAGTCACCCTTATTCAATTTTTCATGAATTTTACCATTAAATAAGTTCACCTGCTTATCATCTTTTGTGTGTGAAATTTCTAAAGAATTAAACCTTTAAACTTGAACCATTCTCAGGATTCAATAGGTTTAATAGGTTCAATGGTTCAATGTTTCTCAAAGTGAACTATTTGTCCTTTTCTGTATTTCAATTATGACTTTGAACCTTCTGATTGAACTTGAACCCATATCATCAGTACAAGAGTTCAATGGTTCAAATAATTCAATACTCAATGTTTTTTAAAGATTTATGTTCACTTAGTTACCTTGTATAAATTAATATATCATTGAACCTACTGCTCGAACCTACAACTTAAACCTCATAGCGGAGTTCAAGAGTTCAATAGTTCACTATTTGAAAGTTCAAAGTTTTTAGAAAGATCATATGACTATTGGTTAGTCTATGTAGTTCATCTCATATCTTTGAACCTCAAAGTTGAACCACATTTCCAAAAATTCAATGTTTCAATGGTTCAATGACTATACTCTCATCTCACCCTGAGGCTCTCTCTAAGTTAAAATTAGTGGGAGATTTAGAGGGGAATATATCCAAAACTCATTATAAAGTGGAAAATTTTAAATTTTCATGAGGCTAAAGATAATCATTACTCATCAAAATAATGCATAAAAAATGTTTGACATTAATGCATATGTCAGAGTGCATGTCTTATCAAGCATGTTTAGCACGTATTATTTTGGTTTAATTATTTTATCTAGTTAATATCTGTATTAAGAGAGAACAAGTCAAATTTAGCAAACAAGCATACTAGGTGATACAAATAAGAACAATACAGGTGGTATAAGACATTTGATTTCTTCAATTCATAGTGATTTGAGATACATTTAAAGTGAGGTTTACTCTTACTATAAGCCATTTCCATTACATGGTTGGAAAGAAGAATCATTTTGAGTTTATGGCATTATTTAAGAATTTAAAACATTTTCTTTTCATTATATCCTCCAACTTGTATCCATGAAATCTACATGTCTTGATTACAATCATGGTCCTGGTCTCATATGTTCTCCTCCTAAAATTGGGGACACCTCTCTGGTATAATATGATTTGAAAGATTTTAAGGAAAGAGCTACAAATCCTATGTAAAATCTTATGATATAGAAGATAGTAAAAAGTGGCTTGGTTTAAGTTGTGACATTTCCCATTGATATACAATGCCTTGAATTAGTTGTAGAATGCATGAATAGATATAAACCTCAAAATAGGTGCATCAAAACTATTAATGGTAATGTCACTTTATATCAATAGACAAACCCTAATGTCTATGATGACAATTCCTCCTAAGAAACCATATTCTGACCTTATTATTACTTCTTCTTATGGTTATTTTTCACTAAAAAAACAATTTACAAGAGTGTGATTGCAAGAAATTAGCTTTTGAAATTCCAAAAAGGGGGTTCAAGACTACCTAGACCATTAACAAGAAATCACATGATTCTATAAGTACAAGATATTATAGTGTTACTACATAGGCTAAAGGGTAATGCTGAGGCATATTATTAGGAAGACATGATGTAATTTTTCATACAGGTGATCCTCTAATGAGAACAATATTTGGATTGGGAAAAAATTGCAACTAAATATTTACATCTAGGTTTAAGTAATTATTTGGAAAATAAATTTTTTTATATGTCTTCATACCTCTTCTATTGCCTAG
>JARHVA010002210.1:917500-925000 GCA_037957365.1 Torreya grandis
AATTGATTCCTTAATCACAAATTGGAATGATATGAAAACTATGTTTGAAAACAGGTTTAAAAGTGAAAAAGATGAACATTCCCTTCTTTCTAAATTGACTCAGCTCAAGAAGGAGTTACATGAACCCACGAGAGAATTTATAATCAAATTCAATATAATTGTGCACAAGATTCCTACTATTAAAAGGCTGACTGTTGAGAATAAAAAATGTTTCTTTATTAATTCTATGCCTCTTGATATAAGTTTTCATCTAAGAAGAGGTGGAATTGTTGATTTAACAGACACACAATCATTGGCAGTTGAGTTAGAATATGATCTTATTAAGGCTATAAAATAGAAGAAATAAGTCCAAGTACCTAATACTCATCCCTTATCCTCTATGGATCCTATAGTTCAAAGGCTATTCAATGATATGATTTCCCTAAAAATATAATTACCTAAGGCTAGTGCTTCATTCCAACAACCATATCAAGATATTGGTAGAAAAAAAAAACAAACAAATGTTGGTATGACATTACCACTTACATCAACACAAATAATATTGACTATTGAATCCCCTCTTGGAAGAAGTAGCATGTGTGTATTTCATTTGAATACTGATCATGATGGAAATTCTTATCCAGAAATGCTTAGATATAATCAAATGACTACTACTCAAGATGTCTTAGGGGATATTATTGAAGAAGAAAGGAACTCTGAGGGACCTGATGACTATGATATACCCTTATTAGAATATGATTTAGATTCAAAAAAAGGAGGTTAAATATTGGTTACTCTTGAAGATACTTCATCTGTTGTGCATAGCACAATACAAAAGAATCCAAGATTTTCTAATACTCAAGAAGTGCCCGTTAAAGGTAAGGAACCTTTTACTAAAACTTCTGATGCTAATTTGAAGACCCAAGAAAGTGAACTGTTACATATAAATTATTGTGAGATTTCTTTCGATATTTTATAATTTTGTATGTCTACAAAAATTCAAATATCCCTTACTAAATACCTCAAGTTGAAACCCAAAAAAATTGATAAATTGGTTAAATGTTTCAAAAATGGCCCTACACAAGTTGAACTTGAAAGACAATTAAACATTAATACTGTGTGTCCTATTGCCCAATTATTTACTTCTCCACTTTAATCACCCACTCATACTTCTATAATGACCTTGAATTCATTTGATGATACTCCTTATATGACTGATATGAAACCCAACCCATTTTATGTTTCTTTGTTCATAAATGGTCATAAACTCTACAATTGTATCATAGACTTAGGTGCTTCTGATAATATAATGCTTTCTTCTGTAGCCAAATCCTTAATCTTATCCCTTACAAAAACATTTGGTAGATGTTACTCCATGAATGGCAAATAGATTTCTTTGCTTAGATAAATTAAAGATACATGAGTTGCTCTTGCAGCCTATCTTGATAAAAAGCTGAAGTTGACTATCTTGGTAGCAGATATCCCTTCTAGTTATGGGATGTTATGAAGAAGAATTTTTTTCAAATATTTGGGTGCACAAATTAAATTGGATTGGTTAAAAGCTACTATTCTATTTGGACCGTATAAAGTTAGGATCGAACCTGAACCTAAATACAAGTTTACCGTATAACTTTTTGATGATCCTAAGTCTCCTATTCTATTTGAAGAATGTGAATGTGGTATCTATTTTCTCTCCTCTGGAGATTTAAAGGAAGAATTTGTCCCAAAGTCTATTGATTCAAATGATCTATGGACCATGTAATTTGATGATAGTTATGCTCCCGCTAGTTCAGGAGTAGGGGTTGTGTTGATCTCACCTAAAAGTGAAACTTTTTGTTACTCTTTCAAGTTAGAATTCTAAAATACTAATAACACTATAAAATATGAAGCTTTATTGCTTGGGTTAAATGAAGCTAAAGGAAAGAGTTTAAAAATACTCAAGGTAAGAGGAGAACATAAATTAATTTTCAAATAATTAAGAGACCTTTTTCAATTAAAAATGGCAGACTAAGACATTACAAAAATAGAGTTTGGGATGAGAATGAATGTTTTGATCCCTTTTATATTGAAGAAATTCTCAGAGACCATAACACTTGGGTGGTTTTTCTAGCAGTATTTGCTTCTCTTCTTCTCCCATACCCTAATTTTGAAATGGATTCATATAAAATAGAACTAGTCTATCATCATAATGTCCTAGATAATGCTAAAAATTGGTAAGTTTTTAAGAGTAATAAATAGATCAAAAAAATTGTAGAGAATGTTGATATGTTCTTGGGGACTTATTTTGAATGTTCTGAAATAGAATGTAAAGAATTCAGTCCTAATCTAGGGATCAATCCAAAAGATGATGTAATTTAATTAAAAAGAAATAAAATCCCTAAAGGATTGGTCTATCGAGAATATTTATTCACTAGACAAGATGAATATACTAAAATCAAACTTGTTTAAAATCCTAACCAAATAGAGGATTATGAGAAAATAAACATTGGGAGTGAGGCTGATCCCAAATGGATCTCCATTATTAGGTGTTGCTCACCAGAGGAGAAAAATTACTTAATTAATCCATTGATTAATTATAATGATGTCTTTGCTTGGTATTATGATGATCTTCAAAATTTTAGACATGGGATGTTTTAGCATCATGTTCCTTTGAAAGCAAGTGAAAATCTATTCAGGTAGAAGCTGAGAAATTATAACCCAAAAGTTGTTGAGGCTATCTTTAAACAGGTCAACAAGATTTTGAAGGCTAAGATTATTTATCCAATTCATCACTCCACTTGGGTGGTGAACAATGTTCCAGTGCATAAAAAAATAGGATAAATAAGAATTTCTGTTGACTTCAAGAATTTAATCTTAGCTAGTTTAAAATATAATTATCCCTTACCTATGATGGATCACATCTTGAAAATTGTTGCTGGGTCAGAAATGATGTCCATGTTAGATGGCTTCTTAGGTTATAATCAGATAAGTGTGGTTGCAGTTGACCAACATAAAACTAATTTCACTACACCTTGAAGAACTTTTGCTTATAACCATATGTGCTTTGGTTTGATTAATACTAGTGTAAATTTTCAATAGGTGATGGATTCATCCTTTAAAGATCTAAAAAATAGAATTATTGTCATTTATCTTGATGATTTGACTATTTTCTCTAGAAAAAGAGAGTATCATCTAAAGGATCTCGAGACCATTTTACATACATTATTGAGTTATGGGATATATTTTAACCCTAAGAAGTCATTTTATTGTGTTACAGGAGGAATGTTATTGGGACACCTAGTTTCAAAATGTGGAATCAAGATTGACCCAGAAAAATTTAGAGTAATACAATAACTAAGTTTCCCTTCTTATAAGATTGGAGTTAAGTCTTTCTTTGGCCAGATTAATTTTCTAAAAAGGTTCATTCCTAATTTTTTTGAGATTATAAGACATATTGTGGGGATGATGAGTGAAAAATAAGCATTCAGATGCAATGAAGCTGCTAAGAAAACATTTAAAGATATTAAAGAGGAGATTGTACAAACACCTACTTTGGTAAACCCTAATTTCCAAAAAGATTTTGTTATTTATTGCTATGATTCAAAACATACCATGTCTGGTATCTTGTTATAGAAAAATTAATTAAATATAGAATCCCCAATAGCCTTTATGAGTGTTCCTCTCAAGAAGCATGAACTTAAATATTCTTTGGCTGAGAAACAAGCTTTTGTTGTAATAAAGACTTTTAAACAATTTAGATATTATATACTTCATTCTCATTCAATTGTAATTGTTTCTAGTTTGGTTTTGAAAAGCATTCTGACTCAACAAGTTGTTGGGATGAACAATAGAGTAACATGGGTTGTTAAAATTCAAGAGTAGGACAAGGAGATTAGGCCAACCAAATTAGTTAGAAGGCAAGGTTTGTGTAAATTGATAGTTGGAAGTAAAGAATAAGAAGAACTTCGTACTATCATAATGGTGACCTTACAAGATCCATGGTTCCTAAACGTGGCACACTATATTACTTATGGAGACTGTCCCAATCACTTATCCCTAAAGGAGAAAAGGAATATGAAGTTCAAATTATCAAAATATGTGATTTGGGGTGATGTCTTATACGAAAAGGGACTAGATGGAACCTTTCTAAGGTGTGTAGATAAGGAACAGTAATACAAACTATTAGAAGTTTTTCATAATAAATCATGTGGTGGACATTTCTCTTCTTCGGTTATAGCATTCAAAATCTTTATAAAATGTTATTATTGGCCACGTCTGTTTAAAGATGCATATAAATGGGAAGCTAACTGTGAAAAATGTGAATTGTTTTTAGGAAGACCACAACTTAAAATATTACCTTTGAGACCTATCATTATTGAAGAACCTTTCAAACAATGGGGATTAGACTTCATTTGGCCTCTTTCACCTACTTCAAGTGTTATTCATACACACATTTTAATAGCAACTTATTATTTTATGAAATGGGTTAAAGCAACCCCTCTGAAGAGAACAACTTCAAAAGTGGTATGTAATTTTTTCAAATAAAATATATTGGTACATTTTGGTGTTCCTCACAAGATTGTGGTATATAACGCTACTAGTTTTTTTAATATAACTTACTTCATTCTGGTATGAACATAGTATCTCTCTTTCTCACTCATTAGATTATTACCCTCAAGGGAGTGGAGAAGCAGAGTCTAGTAATACAAATTTGGTAGTCATCATGAAGAAATTGATGAGTGATAACCCCATAGATTTGCATAAGAAATTATAAGAAGCACTTTGGAATGATAGGGTAACCCCAAAAAGATCAATAATAATGACACATTTTGAGCTAGTTTATGGGATAAGAGCAAAGTTATCATTACCTCTGGAATTATCTATAGGTAAATTACAAAATGTTATTGAAGATCATTATTTTCAAGATTATTTAGAGAAAAGATTTGTGTACTTAACTCAGATTGAGGAGGAGAGGAATGAACTAGTTGATCAAATTATTGCTCATCAAACTAGGGTCAAAAATATTTTTGATCAGAAAACTAGACCTAGCAAGTTCATGGAAGGAGATGAAGTATTGCTATGGGATAGAAGGAGAGAACCTAAAGGATCACGTGAAAAATTTGATTCACTTTGGAAAGGGCCTTTCAAAATTTATCAGGTATTTGGCCCTAATTCTTTTAAATTGGAATATCTAGATGGAGCTATTTTACCCCTAGCCTATAATGGATAGGATCTTAAGTTGTATCAACTATGAAATAGGTGTCCCCTTTTTTATAAATAACCTTTTCCTTGTTGAAGTGTTTTGTGTTTTTATTTCTTCTTTTTGGTTTGTGTTCATCCTTTTCTTCCATTTTTGTGTCTCTATTTATGCGTAACCAGTGTTTCTGAGTTCCCTAAATTTTGCCATAAAATATAGTCCTCAATCAGAGCCAATGTTACCTTTTGAGTCACCCTTATTCAAAATTTCATTAATTTTACAATTAAAAAAGTTCACCCATTTATCTTGTTTTATGTGTGAAATTTCTAAAGAATTGAACCTTTGAACTTGAACCATTCTCGGGGTTCAATAGGTTTAATAGATTCAATGGTTTAATGTTTCTCAAAGTGAATTGTTTGTCCTTTTCTGTATTTCAATTATGACTTTGATCCTTCTGGTTGAACTTGAACCCTATTTCATTTTTTCAAGAGTTCAATAGTTTAATGCTTTAAAGAATTCAATACTTGATGTTTTTTAAAGATTCATGTTAACTTAGTTCCCTTATATAAATTAATATATCATTAAACCTACCACTTGAACCTCATAGTGGAGTTTAAGAGTTCAATGATTCACAATTTAAAAATTCAAAGTTTCTAGAAAGGTCATGCGACTATTGGTCAGTCTGTGTAGTTCATCTCATATCTTTAAACCTTGAAGTTGAACCACATTTATAAAATTTCAAAGGTTCAATGGTTCAGTGACTATACTCTCATCTCGCCCCAGGGCTCTCTCTAAGTTAAAATTAGTTGGAGATTTAGACGAGAATATATCCAAAACTCATTATAAAGTGGAAAATTTTGAATTTTCACGAGGTTACAGATAATCATTACTCATTAAAATCATGAATAAAAAGTGCTTGTCATTAATGAATATGTCAGAGTGCATGTCTTATCAATAATTTTTAGCACATATTATTTTGGGTTAATTATTTGATCTAGTTAATATCTATATCAAAAGAGAATAAGTCAAATTTATCAAACAAACATACTAGGTGATATAAAGGAGAACAACATAGGTGGTATAAGATATTTGATTACTCAAATTCATACTAATTTCAGATAATACTAAGGTGATTTTTACTCTTACTATAAGCCATTTCCATTACTTTGTTGGAAAGAAGAATCCCTTTGAATTTATTGCATTATTTAAGAAGTTCAAAACATTTTGTTTTCATTATATCCTCCAACCTGTAGTGATGAAATTTGCATGTCTTGATTACGAGCATGGTCTTGGTCTCATATGTTCTCCTCTTGAAATTGGGGACACCTCTCTAGTCCAATATGACTTGGAAGATTATAAGGAAAGAGCTAGAAATATAGTGTCAAATCTTATGATATAAAAGATAGTAGAAAGTGGCTTGGTTGAACTTGTGACTTTTCTTATGGCTGTACAATGCCCCAAATTAGTTCTAGAATACATGAATAGATATGAACCTTAGAAAAGGTCCATCAGAACTACCGATGGTAATATTTTACTTATTATAAATAGACAAACCCCAATGTCTATGATGAGAAATCCCAAGGAACCATATTTGATCTCAATATTAATTCTTCTTATGGTTATTTTTCACTAAAGAAATCAATTTACAAGAGTGTGATTGAAATAAATTGGCTTTTAAATTACAAAAAGGGGGCTCAAGACTACCCAGACCATTAATAATAAATAACATGATTCTATAGGTACAAGATATTATAGTTTTAATACATAGGCTAAAGGTCAATTCTTAGGCATATTATTGGGAAGACTGGATGTACTTTTTCATACAGGTGATCCTCCAAGGAAAAAAATATTTGGATTGGGTAGAAATTGTAATTGAATGTTTGCATCAAGGATTAAATAATTATTTGGGAAATAAATATTTTTATGTCTTCATACCTCTTTTATTGCCTAGTTTCTACAAGACAATGGGCAGGGCTACCTCATGCACCTTTGGTTGAAGAGAACAAAATTTATGACTATTACTCATAATTACAAATGGATAATTTCTATGAGGATTATAGGAGGGTTAATGATGTTTTTATTGGGAGAATGACTTTTGAATTAACAAACAACATCAATAAGAGGTTGTCTAATGAAGCTATGCAATTGATCAACATTTATGTTATTTTCTTTATTTAGTTTTCCAAGTTCACTTATATCATAGTTGGGGGTTTTAATGGTGAACCTTTCAGGTTACCTAGATATGTTTTTGATTTACTTGTGTTAATATGCTTTAAATTTATAATTGGATATTAAAAAATTCAATTTTTAGTACTTCATAAATAGATCCCAATTTGACATCAAAG
>JARHVA010002210.1:930000-947500 GCA_037957365.1 Torreya grandis
CCTATTTTAGTAATCAAAATATATGAAATTTTACATAGGCCACAACGATAATGAGTTTCTCATGGGACTCATCGGTTAGTATTGTTCCTCCATACTTGTAAGTACATTCCTTCTTTCTTTCTCCTTGTTTGAATTTTAGTTTTTATGTTTCTTGTACATTAATTATATCCAAAAATTAAAAAGATAATATAATTTGTAAAACAAACAAAAACATTCATATATTTACTCAAAAAACATAAAACTATATATTATATATGTTAACATGTTTACATGTCTTATATTTTCTAGACACTTCATATTCAAGCTATCTTAGTATAGTCAGTTTTATCATAAATGCATGCTTTACTTGTTAGTTTCCACTGTATCGATCCATATTTTATATAATCTACACACTAAGGGCATATACACTGATACACAAGTTCTTTATTTCACACATTTTCCCACTTGGGGACATCTTATACATAATTTTGATTACCAGGTTCCATCTTTCTATACTCTACATCATAGCTTGAGCATTCATATATCTTGATATTGATCATGCTACACTTAATCAGGTGATTTTCCAATTATTACTACTTTAGACTTAGTATATGTACATGTTGGCTCTTACATATATTTTTATTACATGTTTATGCATATTTTCATGTTTATCTTTCCTAGTTTGGAAGTAATTATATCTATATTTTTTTTATATTTAAGGCATTTTAATATGTCATTGATCTTTGGCTATACACCATTTATTTTCATAGTATGTGTAATCATTGAAAAGTGGTATTTGAGTCTTAAGAGTGATATTTTAGATACTACATATCCCTAACTTAGCCCTACACATATCCTAGAGCCTATTTTCACACTTATTTAACCTTTATGTTAGCCTTCAGCATCCTTAGACATCTTGACAATAGTCCCATACCCTCATTTCCTGATCGTAGTCATTTTCCTAGTGTTCTACTAGTTAGAGAATAACACAATAAAAAGGACACTAGTACCACATGGTACTAGTTTCCCCGAAATGTTTCTAATGTCATTCTACCTAACATTTACAAAACATATATCTTCTCAAAACTAAACCTTCCTAAGGTCAACATAGACACTTTTTTTATTATCCTCATAAGAAAAAAAATAATATATATACATGAATTTTATCCCTTTGTCGATCGATGGAAATTAGATAGTCAAACGCAAAATAGTCTAAGCATAATTAGGGTTATCAATCCATGTTCTACCCAAATTTTGTAAATTACCATCTACAATAGTATTAATCTCAAATTTTCAAAATTTATAATCTTAAGCACATTGAATGCACTTAAGGACACTATCATAATAGCATTAATTTCACTTGTATAAGTACATAGGTTGGGAAATTTTCATTTATCTTGACCCCTCCTCATATTATAGGTATGTAAGTAACTTTGTTCACACAAGGTGTTAAGGATGTCTAACCTACCTTAGTAATTAAAACACTTCTCAACTCATGCATTAGTTATATGGAGGATTAGGGTTTATTAAATAAACCAATTATTATAAGCAAAATATAAGGTTCCACAACTTGTGTATGAAGGAATAGACCACAAATATTTAGACATAGGTGCACCTAAAATCTGAGGTCACTCTTATATCAAGGAATACCACCAATATGAGGACATAACTACCACTTTACAAATTACGACACTACTATCCAATTGTGGTGCTATTGTCTAGGAGGTGTTTTGACATGGGGAACCATTTGATGACACTTGAACCAACTTCCATATTATTTTCTAAAACTCATATCATTCATATCAGGTGTTTTCTATCTAAGTATTTACTTGAACTATTTATTACTATTGATTATATTTATTGCATATTATTTACATAATTTAGTCTACTCATCCTTTTAATAAAAATAGGATTTACATTCACTAAGTCCTAAATAGTTAGAACATTTGGTCAACTTGACTTACTTCAAACATTGATCTTATCCTAAATCTAGATACTCTTAAGGTTTGTATCTTTTTGTGTTTATGATCATATTTTAGTTCTAAAATTGTACATTTGTTTCAATATTTTTTTTCAATATTTCTTTGATTAAAATTATTTAAGAGTTTAAAATATATAACCACTAATTTTCCTACTTCATAAACTACAATGTAAGAATTGAACAATCATTTTGATGAGACTAATAATAAATAATTGATATATTTTGTTTCTACACACTCTGATATCCAAGATGACCTCATCACTATTATTCAAGAATAAATCTAAAAATCAATCAATGGTGAATCTTCAACTCCCCCAAATAATAAAAGTATACACCTATAGTGGGGCCATTTTAACTATCACAACCAAAAATTGTAATTCATAAACCTTTAGTTATAGTTATACCCCTTATGACTTGTTCCTCTACTCTAGATGTGCAATCCCTTATGCACAAGGTTCATACTCTACAGGCTAAGGTGTTACATATTAAGAAGGGAGCCACTAGTCCATCACATGCCTCAAATTCTAATGTTATCTTACATATGCATTTGACACACCACAAAGTAGCAAATACATTACCACCTAGACTTGTGGCACTTAAACTTATATTTTATGATGGTAAGGGTGACCCAAAGGACCATCTCCAAGATTTTCACATAGCATGTTTGGATTACGTGTCCAATGATTAGATTATCATAATATTGTTTCCATCTATTTTAAAGGATTATGCCTTATAGTAGATTTATAACTTACCAAATCAATCTATCATAGCATTAAATCCTTTGGTAGACATGTTTTCAGCACACGTATCCATGAATTTAAATGACAATAGCTCATATGTTTAAGTTTCATAGTTGGAACAAAAATCAAATGAATGTATTGTAGAATATGTATTAAGATATAAGAATATATTAAATAAATTGAGTAGCCCCATAATAACTAAAGAGATTCAAGACATATTCAAATAGTGTCTTATACCAACATTACATGAAGATATCTTATTCAAAAGGTTTCCAACATTCACATATTTGTGCAACATAGTAAAAGAAAAAGAAGTCAATCTTCTATCAATGGGTAAACTAAAATATATCTATCAATCATAATCAACTACTAAGAGTTAAAGTAAGAATCCATGAAAGTTAAATGACATTGAGAATAAGAGTGATCAAAATTCCATAGTTAGCATAGCTTTAGAACCTCCTCCTTGCTTGGTTTTATCGACTCCTCCATGCAGAGTCTTCACCAACCTTATATCATCTCCAAAATGGGTTTTATAGTAGGTCTTAGAATATAATGTCACATCTATCCATGCCATTAAATAGGTTGATATGACATGTCCTATTACAAAGTTTTAGTATTATAACACACTCTATGAGTATCACAGGGTACCAATCCATATAATAAATATATGCATTATCCTAAAACATAAGATATAAGATTTGATTGATGCTAACATTGTTGATGTGGGAACATCCATAAAGGCAACAAAAGTAAAAAAAATGGATTTTAAGGAATTAAATAAATTTTCATATCCATTCCAAAGCACATAGTGAATGAGGTAGGGAGAACTTCAAATGTCCACTACACATATCATGCACATCCTCTACTAGCTTCATATAACATTATTGTAGAGGATGCACACCCATTGCATAATATCATTGGCATGTAACACACTATAGTTATAGATAGACCACTCATCACATTCTTAGAGTAGGATATTGTTGATGATGGTATAGATTTACATGCACTCTTTATATGGGCCTACATATATCATCATCCTATCTAGAGTGTTATGATTGATAATGGGTCAAGAATTATCATGTGTACTATAAAAATTTTACCACATTTTGGCTATTAATATTATGATATATTACTGATTGACATGGTTATCATTGGTTTTAGTTGTCATGCTTAGATTTCCATCAATGATATTGTGCTTCTATTACAAGTGGGACCGATAATGTAGCAACTAAATTATTATTAGTACCTAGTGTATGTGTTTTAATATGTTAATGGGTAGGCCATGGATACAACCACTACAAAACATCTTATCCACAGTACACAAATGCTTAAAATATAAAAATGTAAATTAGGTGGTTAATGTTTAGGGTCTTCCATATGATTAACCTCTACCTATTCCATAACAAGTTAAAACATAGTTACTAGTTGTAATTAAAATATAGTTACAACATATAACATAGTTATCAGTTACATATCATATCATAGTTTATATTGATAGTCCATAGAGATTAGTAGATCCACAAGTGCATGTGAGGTCTACTCCTATAGTATTGACATGTACACATACTTTTTGATGGACACCACTATTAAAAAGACCCTTAGATCAGACATATGTTATAGATTCTTGAGGGCCTTCTTCCACTCACTTTTTATGAAGATCAATATTAATTGGTTCTCAGGTTTCTCAACATAGGGAACAACTCAATACCACAAATTATGGGAGCATATTTTCTCTATCACACATCATGCATAGGCACATTTTCCTTATTTGACATATGTTATAGTGATAGTGAGTCTCCCATGATACTCATCGGTTAGTATGGTTTCTCTCTTCTTGTACATACATTCATTTTATCATTATACTTATACATAGTTCATTTTAATGTTACTTGTACATATAATATTTATAGAAAATACAATAACATGTTAAAAACACAAAAAAACATTCACATAATGACTCAGAAAACCAAAAATTAAAGATTGTATGCTTTGTTATTTTTACATTTGTTATATTTTCAAGACACTACATATGCTAGCTATCTTAATATAGTTAATTTTATCATAATAAATGATTCACTTATTCTTATCCAGTACTTTTAAAATTCAATAAGACTAAGGTCCACTACACTGGTCTAGACATGATATTATCTACCTACTAGAGGCATATACACTGATTTATGGTTCTTCAATCAACACATTTTCCCATTTAGGGGCATCTTATACATAGTTTCAATCACCAAATTATATCCTTATAAACATTACATCCTAGCCTTAGAGTTGACATAACTTGATATTGTTTATACTACTATCACTTATTTTTTTTATCATTTATTACTACTTTGGACTCAACATATGATATTACACAAATTTATATTAATTATTCATGCATACTTTAATTTATAGATTATCTAGTTTAGACATGATTGTATTTCCTTTCTTCTTTTGTTTGATGGAATTTTAATATGCCATTATTGTTTTTCTCTATGCTACTTCTATTCATTGTATCTATAATTTGGACATGTGACCCTCTCCCTTATGTGTGATTTCTTGATTGCGTATGTGAAAATTTAAACATGTTCGTATATGTGGATCTAAGCCAAGTTGTTTATTTCTTGAATATGTAGACATTTGAACATGTCATTTTTTGTGGTCCTATTTGAACATGTGCTTGTGTTTTTTATTTTCTCAAATTTAATGAAATGTGTTCATGCCCCTTATATTGTGGCCCCTTAGCTTATTTTTCATGCATCATGTATTTTATATCTATGATTAATTATATGTGTGATGGCAATGACACATGTCTTTACTTTTTACACACATCAGTTATTAAACCCATGAGGGAGCTCATGCATCTATCCTTCCAACATGGGTATATTGATGGACACCATGACCCATCCACCTATTTAGCTACCCAAATTGACTTATATATTCTATTACATATGTTGATTAGATCTATCTAAACACACTTATAGAATACTATACATGACATACACCTTAATTTACATACTTATTCTCATATTATTTTACATTTCAATGTCGTGTATGCATATTATATAAGATTATCATGAATTTATCATATAAACTCTAAATAACACACATTTATGTAGAGATTTTTATTTTGAGGATAGTTATTACATAGGTTAAAGAAATACCCTAAAAAGATGTGGAATTAAAATGGGTTTTTCACATAGATTAGGCTCCTATATTTCACTCATAATACATTTTTTAGCATAAAGGTCTTGTTAACAAGAATTAGACACATGTAAACACAGTGGGAAAATAGTGAATTGAATGTAGTATAATTTCACATAATTTAGACCAAGGGACACTACCACCCAAATGGGGACACTAGTACCACATGGTGATACTATCCAAGAAGTGGCACTACTATCCAATACTTTCAATTTTTTAATAACTAAGATTTTTCAAAATAACATAATAAGTATACTATAGTTGTACACAAATTTATTTACATATTTGTCAATTATAGTTAGTTTTTCTTAGATTAATACAAGTTTAGATAAGATTCATAAGATTTTTCTTAAATTAGGGGCACCATGCACAACATGACCACACCCATATTTAGTTCAGATACCTAGATATAGAGTATTAAAACTTAGTCCAGAATCTATATGCTTAGATATCATATTTGTGGGCATCTGTGTGGCACATAATTTTCATATACTCAGTTACATACCAGTTGATGATATGGAATGAAAATTTCCATGTCATTCTCTATGTTTTATATAAATGACATAGTATTCCAGGTTGCACACTTGTTTGATGCCTTATCCCATCTAGAGTGGTTGACATTCCCAAGTGGATCATAGCTACCTAATCTACTTGAGTGGTTGTAGAGTTGACATACATAGATATATATACTTAGTTGGACATTTACATTACATTATAAAGTTTAGGTTTAGATGCATATACTGGACATGGGTGGGAAATGATAGATTCATATCATACTTGAGTTATTGATCCACCCAGATGAGAGGGTTGGACACACTATCAATCCAATCCAAGATATTCATAGGTCATGAGCCACCAAATATGGTTGGGAAATAATGGAATCTAAACCAATTTGGTTCTTAAGCCATCTACACATGAAAATTGAACAAGATATCATCTTAGTCTAAGATATTCACTTCTTGATCACTATATACATCCACACACACATGCTATCACTAGGTTTATGCATTGGTTCACATAATTAGTGAGGTGTATTCATTTATTTTACATTACCCATATTTTTACTTGGTTTTATTTAGTTTTACTTCTTTACTCAATTTAGTTGTTTAATGTTGATATCTCTTACGTAAGGTCTAATTTATGCATGTCTCATTTTCAAGACATGCATTAGAACATGCTTCACATGCTCAGACCTAGATACACACAATCATACTCAGTTTCACCTTCATCACCTCCTAGGTAAATCTATGTATGATTATTTTTCCTTTATCTTAGTCATTTATCTTTATTGAATTTATAGAATAAATGGTGGGGTAATGTAATCACCCAAAAGTGGTATTTAAGTGTTAAGAGTGATATTTTAGACTAGCATCCCTACCTTAACATTAGACTTATCCTAAACCATATTTTCAAACTTATACAACCTTCATATGGTCCCCATACATCCCTTAGTCAGCCACAAAGCAGTCATAGATCCTCATTTCTTTATCCTAGCCCTTATTGCCTAGTGCTCTACCTATTGGACACTAGAACCATAATAAGGACACTAGCACCACATAGCAAGAGTGTTAACAAAATGGTGCTACCATCCTTTTCCTTATATTTTCCTAAACATATATCTTTTCAAAAATAAACTGTCATAAGGTTGGTCTAGACACTTTTTATCAACTACACAAGAAATAGAATAGTATATATACATGCTTTTTAGTCCTCTATCTACTAGATAGAAATCATATGAAAAATATATAGTCAAACATAGAAAAATTTGGTCATAATTAAGGTTATAAATCCCTATTCCACAATACTTTTATATACTACCATGTATAATAGCCATAAACTTAGGTTTTCTAGTTTTCCAGTCTAAAACAAATTTGATGTGCTAAAGGCCATTATCATACTATCATCACATGCACTTGTGCCGACACTTAGGTCTGGATAAATACATTTGTATTGATCCCTCC
Source organism: Torreya grandis (assembly GCA_037957365.1). NCBI lineage: Eukaryota > Viridiplantae > Streptophyta > Pinopsida > Cupressales > Taxaceae > Torreya > Torreya grandis. Next base: position 937,854 of record JARHVA010002210.1, read on the forward strand.
TAAGAGTATTAGTATGTAGGAAAGTATCTTCACATTGCAGTTTCAAATATGTCCAATCTACCCTACTAATGAACACACTTTTCAACTCATGCTTACATGTATGGAGGATTAGGGTTTGTGAAAAAAATTATCTATTAAAATAATAATACAGGGTTACATAACACGTGTACATAGGAATAAACCCTAAAGATACAAATGTAGGTGTACCTTAAATCTTAGGATAGTCTATCACATAGGACATTACCACTAATATCAAGACACTACAACCACTTTCCCAATAAAGGCACTACTATCCAATTATGGTGGTACTATCTACGATATGTTATGATAAAAGGATCCAACTTATGATACCCAAAAAATCTTCCATATTATTTTTTACCATGTAGATAATCCATATTAGGTTTTTTCTAGCTAAGTCTTTATTTAAACTACTTATTACTATTTTTAGAATAGCCAAAACTAATGAATTTTTTAGAAAATTGGTTTCTTTATTTAATGCATATTATTTCCCTAATTTTGACTACTCATCCCTATAACAAATATAAGATTTAAATTAATTAATTCCAAAAAGGTTAAAATGGTATGTATGCTTTGGACATGTGCCCTTGTTCTTTTGTATGTCTTCCTTATTATGTATATGGACATTTGAACATGTCTTTCTATGCATCTTTAAGAAAAATTTCGTGTTTCTTGCATATTTTTAGATTTAAACATGTCATTTTATGTCTCTTTTTCTTAGATTTAATGACATGTGCCCATGTCCCTTGTATTGTGGCCACTTTGCCTACTTTGTGTGCCTCATGTGTGTTGTATGTTTGCTTTATTGTATGCATCATGGCCATGACACTTACATATTTCTTGTTACAAACTCCAGATTTAGATTCCATGATGGACTTCATGCATCTCCTCTTCCTACATGGGTGTCATGATGGACATTATGCCCCATACCACTAGGTACCTACTAAGTTATTACTCAAATTTATTGTTACACACATTGTTATATCTAGCTTGACACCCTTGTGAATGATATACATGGCATATATTTTACATTACAAACTTATGCTCAGATTATCTTAACTTTGATGTTATGTATTAATATTATATTATATTATTATGTAGTTGTCATAAATGCTTCAGCTAACACACATGTTGTAGAGCTTTTTATTTTGAGGATAGCTCCTCCATATGTTTAACATATCCCTTAAAAATAGAGGGCATTCATTGGGGTTTTTTTTAATAGATTTAAGGCTCATATAATTCATTCAAATTAAATTTTCAGCACACATCCTCAAATTACAAAAAATAGACTTAGGTAATCACAGTGGGAAAATAGTGCCACAAAGATCAACATAGTTGCACATAAATTATAGTAGAAGAGCACTAGTACCACATATCTAATAATGATCTTATTGTCCAAGATATGGTGCTACTACATAGTATCATTAGTTTTGATAAAACCCAAATTGGCCATAAAATTAGAATAGATATAGTATAGATTTTCATAGGTTTAATTATAAATTTATCAATTTTACTTAAATTCATAATAGTTTAACTCATATTATTACTAGTTTGATAAAATCAGGGGTATCATGCATGGCATGAAAATTCACATATTAAGTTGAGATACCCATATATAGGTTATTACAATTCAAACAAGAATCCATATTCTCAAATATCATATTTGTGAGCATGTATGCAATACATTATTTCTATATGGTTACTTACACACTGGTTGATTATATGGAATGACAAATTACATGTAATTCTATATATTTTATACATATGACATCGTATTCTATGTTACACACTAATTTCATGCCTTACTTCATTTTCAGTGGTTCATATTCTATAATGGTCAAAAGTTTCCTAATATACTCGAGTGGTTATAGAGTTGACATATTCGTTAGACATTTTTCATTACATCTTGTAGTTTCAATTTCATATTAATCTAATTCGCATGGGTGAGAAATTATGGATTAATAGCCTACTTAAGTTCTTGATCCACCTACATGGGAGGGTTGTGTATACACATAAATTTTCAAACTTTTATCAATTATCGAATATCTTTATCTTGTAGGAACCCATCGAGTCTAAATCTCCTTGAGTGCATGCCGTAAGGGGTACACCAAGAAATTGGTGGGAGGACCATTGATGCTTCATAGGATTACTATCCCTTTTTCCATTTTTTATCCACACACATGTCTCCTAAAATCCATTCCCTTGAGTTTTGCCTTCAATTATACACACTCCTCTAATCTTTTACCATCTTTATTAACCCTTTACCTAACTTAAACCTCTTTTTGATAGTTTACATGAATATATAAAACACATCAACCTTTTATTCTTAATAACAAAACTTATTAGGGGCTAGGCCAGCCCACGGATGACCTAGTCCATGACATAGTATGCATTTTTTCAATTATGATACTGGGTCAACCATGTCAACCTTATCATCACAAAATTTTAGAAGGAATTAGGGTTAGATATACCATTATAAACACAATAATTTAGCCATTTCTAAGAGAAGAGAATAATAAGTAACATATATTATGCATTTGTTTATCCACCATTATACTTGAGGAAAAAGCTTAGGGTTTCATACTTTTTTTGGAAATACATATCTTGTCTTATGAATAAGTCTTTTGGATGTATTGATAGATTCTATAGCCTAGATTTGATTTATCCTTATGATCCTTACATACTAAAACAACCTATTACGAAACACCATTCACCAAGTGATAGATTGAGGCTCAATGGGTTTTTATTCATAGTTAAGTATTCCTAGCTTTGTTCCTCCTTTGTAAGATTAGATAGATATGCATTTTCACTTCTCTTCCATGCATGGGTATTATGTATACATTTATTTTAGTATATGTCTTTTATGCATGATTCATTTTAGTTTTTATTACCCCCACTTTGTGACATAATATTTGGCAAGCACTAGATTATATTTTAATTTAATTTTTATTTGTTTAGTGAATATGAAAACATAGGACCTAGTTAGGGTTATTTCATAATTTTACTTGGTTAGAGGCTTTGAAATCCTTCCTAGTGATATTATTATGGTAAGAGATGCCCTAGCTATGTATAGAAGATATATATTGGTTATGACCCTAATTATATAATTTATCACCAATCAGAAGTGTAAGTACGATTTATGTTCTCTAAGCTAGGATTAATTTGTAGATCTACTACATTTCCCATTGCATACATTCTAGTGAACCTAACTTTAATATAATCGTTGCAAGTTTTATTTCACTCTATATATTTATATCATTATATTATTTTTCTATATTTGTGATATTAGGTCAAATAGGCTGCTATAATTATAACTTATATGTATAGGTTTAAACATGGTCACATCAAGATGATTCTATTATTTCTATGTAGGTCTTCATCAAATACAAGCTACTGGATCATGAAGGTTGACAAAATAATATTATTCACTCCCAAAATATAAAACTATGTCAAATAAGTTGATTTAGTCTTATAGCCAGCATACAAATAATAAACTATGTTGAATAGGTCAAATTAATCCTTGTAATAGGCTTCAACAAATAGGGTTTCATAGAACTAGATCAACCTCATGAACTTTTCAGAACTTGCAAAAAACATTCAAGATACTTCAATAGAAAATTTTAAATCCTCAAAATATTAAAACCAACCAAGGTTCCTTTCTTTATCTCTCTTTAAATTTAGTACTTCATTATAATTATATTTTATGAAAGTTTTTAGTCTTCAAAATTACAATCATACAAAAACCTATGTCGACCTAGTCAATTTAGTTCTGTAGCCTATATTATGTCTAAAAGACTAATTCAACTGAGTCAAATTAGTTATTAAGTAATCTTTATTCTAAAAAATAGTAGCAACTCATTTGACTCTTTTCTATAATTTTTTCATATAATATCACCTAAACTAACTCTATAGCATTCTTGAATTGGGAATTAACAACTATATGCTAGTAAATAATTCACATTTTCATTTTTAATTATTTACATGCTTAGAGTATCTCACATAATATAATTAAGTTACTTTTATAAATACTATTTAGTTTCACTATTTAACTCTTATTTACACACACTATGAAACCATAAAATTTCTAAATGCATTTAACATTTCTCTTCTGAAGGCCTACCTACTTGGGTTTCATCACCAAGGGGAAAACTGACTTGGTTTTATGGCTAGGTATAAACATGTCATTAATGGTATAAATTGGAAATTCACCCAACACCTTTATCACTATTGGATTTTGAAATGAGTGGGGAGGACCCAATACCAAACTAGTACCATTATCAACATACATCTGTTTTATCCTAAACAACCTAGAAACACCCATACATTGCTTTCTAGTTCCCTATTTTCAAGAAAATTCAATATCACACTTAAAATAAAACTTCATAATAATATAAAACATGTGATGACCACTTATTTATAATTTATTTTTTAGTTGATTGCTTGATCTATGATCATTGTGTGTGGTATTGGAAAAATTTTCATTGGCTAGTGTTGGTCCAAGATTTTGTGTTATGTGGAAATTGGATCATTATCATAGATCCAATTTTTTGTGTTTAATTATATTTATTTATTCAATTACATTCAAAAAATATTGTCTTTTTTTATTACACTATCATTTTGTTTGACACAGTGTCTTATAGAATGTCCTTTTCTCTATCTATAGTACTATGTCATCCTGGTCGACCCAATACTCTTTTTTAATAATCAAGTTATAGTACAAAGTTGAATTGATTGACTCTATATCCATATCATACTACCTTTTTCTTTGTATAATGGTACTAAGGTGACTTTATCAACTATGTACTCATTTGTCTCCTTTTAACATTACTTAGTCGACTTGGTCGACTATATACTCTTATCTCTCTTTTTTATCTCATTGATTTTGCATCAGCTTTACCTTCCTTAATATCTCTCCTTCATCATGAACTCCATATATGATGAGTCTTACCAACCATAAAATATTCTTATATAATCAACTTTTGGCTCCTACCCTTGATGAAATTAATGTGCAAATAGCCACTCCCACTCATAGTTTGTAGTGGGAGTGGTTATTTTCACATTAATTTCATCAAGGGTAGGACATTAGTTTGTAGTGGGAGTGGCTTCACAATCATATCTTCTCATTTGACTATCAAACTGAATTATAGTATACCCTAGAAATTCTCTTCTTCATCAATAAGTTTCCTCAACATCTAGGAAAATATCCTTCTACTATTTACCATCTCATGATAAGTGGTCAAGTCGAGGAACCCCATTCACCTTCTCCCACATTCTCAAATAGATTTACGAACACTAGCTTCTTTAGTTGTCAACCTCTTCCTTATATTTTTATCCCTTCTCATACCATGACATCTTCCTCTTTTATTTCCTTCACCTCCATGCCTAGTATCTCTACCAACATTGTAGGTTCTACATCTAATGGGCCTCTTATCAATTCTTCCACTAATGCATAATTTGATACCCATGGTAATCAGGGCTCTAGTGCTACCTTTACTCATCCCTCTACTATTAAATATTTTACCACATAATGGAATGATGATACTAGTGGATCAATTACCAATAATTATATTTAAGCCACCACTAACACCCATAATGGTACCCAGGCCACTACTATCGATTCTAATGTTTTAGACAATACCAATAATACAATTAAAACACATCAACTTCTATTCAAAACTATTAATCAAATGAACACTTTCCTAGATAATAATGAAAATATAATGATGTAAATTAAAAATAACCTTATCCATCTTCAAACCCACCTAAAGATAATTCTATGGGGTACGCATAACTAAAATGTTCCACCACCTCCGCTTCAGGATCCCCATGGTAATATTATCCCTCAAGCTCCTCTTATTAATAAAACAATCAAGCATCTTCAAAATTATCCTCTTGCATCTCAAATTTCTAACATCAATATAAGTGGTATCACCCCTACCATTACTTAAAATGGGTCAATTGATCCTACTCTCCACTTAAAAACATTTCAAAATCTATATAAATAATGGGTCATGTTAAATACCTTTGATTATAACAAGCTACTATCAAAGACTCTCACAGGTGATGATTTAGATTATTACTACCAACTCAAATCTCATTTCATTATTATTTTGGAAGACTTAGTCAATGCTCTAGTCCTATAGTTCTAAACTAATGATCTCCCTAAGAATAGCTTGGCCCATTTTATCTATTGTAAGAAACTTGAGATTTAAAATGGTCAAGATTTCATCAAACAATTGAAGACCTTGTCTAATGAATTTGAATAATAATATGGTAGATGAAAACCTCAAATCTTTTTACCAACACTCTTTTTTCCAAGTTGTAATATTAGGTCTATACTCTCTCTTCACATACTTTAGAAGAGTCTATTGACCAAGCTAAGCATCAATATTTACTTATGCATCAATTTGATCCATCCTAACCTTCAATGGGTACTCACATGTTAATCAAAAATAATAATCCTTATGCTATGAATGATGGTGTCACCGAATCTTATGATACCATTCATACTATTTAAGCTATTGTTCTCAACCAAACTCTGGAATAAGATTCCCCTCCCAACCACATCACTAATCCTCATTTACCTTCTTCTAATAACATAAATATTCATAAACCTTTATCTTTAGTATAATTATAAAAATTACTACCAAGGCCTCTTGTACGAGAACTTTATCCCACTCACCCATTGAAATCTTGGTACAATACGAATAAATTGTGTTGGATATCATTCTAGTTGGGGTCATTCTCATGAGCCTTTTAGGCAGCTTTATAATTTGGCTATGGATTTTCTTCTCAATCCCAATTTTTACCATGATTTTATCATTCATAAACATCAACAAGGCTATGAAAATACCTTAAAATCCCATGACACACAAACTAAATCTCATGATTTGAACTATGTTATTGCTCATTTGACCATCTATAAGCATCCTTCTTCAAATCACCAAGATAATCAAGAAAAAACTACCCATTCTAGTGATAATGTTGATAGTCTTGTTGACCCCACTCCAAGGAAAATTTGTTTAATATGACTAATATGTGAATGGTGGTTACTTTAATTGATCCTCATCCCATCCACACCCCTTAATTACCTCACACATTTCATGTTATCCAAGACTCTTCTTGAACTCACCTAATAAAGTTATGGCAAGAAGAGCTTATATATTTTGATGAACCAATTCTAACACCTCCCTTGGGTAACAATTATCACATCATTTATACCATTTCTCCAACCTCTTTACCCATCAACAATTATACTCAAATTTATGTAAAAACTTATTCTCAAATCAAACCTGTATCAACTAACCCATATTCTCATGACAATCAATTAACTTGTCCTAAATTTAAGCCTCATGTATTTTACCACAATTAATGCACATACATTTTTGATCCTCATTATGAGGACCTCTTTCAATACTATGCACCTATTTCCAATAGTCCTCTTAGGATTTATGATGAGTGGGATCCTATTATATAGCTTACTAATCTCCCATCTCAAATCCCATTTATTTAACTTATGTGAACCTCTCTATGTCATTCTAATCATCTTATATAGCTTTTAATATAAATGAACATCCCTCATCCTCCCCTTCTATGATGTGAAGCCACCTTATTCATATTATAAAACATAATTTTACAATAGTGTGAAGAGATGTCCATATTGATGAAATAATGGACACTTCTCTTTACCTCAAATTCCAATTTTATTTTATGATCCTTGATGAGATTAATCTTCATGTGGATGATCTTAATATTTTTATAAGTGTCTAAAATAGTGATATCCAAGTCAAGTGTACCTTGATTTATGAGGATTATGATAATTGTGTTTTCTCTTTTGATTTTATCAAAACCCTTGGATATTATGAATGTCATCTTAAATTCTCATGCATCATGCCTCAAGGCTATTACCAAAGGAAAACACCTCCTTTAGGTTATGTGTGGCTTCATATCACCATCCCACCTATTTCCATTCACGTGAAGCTAATGATATTCAATTTTCCTCTACCATATAACATTTTATTTTGTATGGCATGGACTCATCACAAGAGAACAATTGCCGCTTCTACTTGCCAATGTGTAAAATTTACTCACACTTGAGCCATATACAGTATTCAAGGTGACACTTATCCTTATAATTTTAAATAATTCCAAGACCATGGTATATTCAAGATTCCTACCGTTTAACCCTTACCAAGAATTTCATTTTGTGAATCTCAATACTTTAACTTTCACGTCAATTCCACTTAAGGTTATAATGGTCACCCTGAACTCATCAGGAATATACCCCTTAACCTCTTATATTTTGATGATTATCAGCATAATGAGGTCAATTTAAAGATTAAAACCTCATATCTCTCACCCCATCTCATTTCTTATCTTCCATCTTCTTTGTAAACTCATTCCCATCAAACACCTTGTGATTACATACCTGTTATCTTAACTAAGAATTAGGATTCCATTCATCACACCACATCAAACGATAAGGTCATACCTACCTATGACATTGATATTCATAAACCTAATTATTTTGGTATGTATACCTTAGATGATCCATTCTTAGGATGTCTAATTCAGTCCTGAGATGCTAAAATTAATCATTATAATTCTGCTTTGTTTAAGTCTTTTGGTATATCTTATAGTATTATATCCTATATCATTCCTAATGTTAGAAATTTTCCTCTTGATCATAGGGTTGATATGGTGTGCATACCTCCAATTTATAAATAACCTCATAATATTATGCTTATGGATTGTGTTATGACTAATCCCTATCACTTTGGTAGATATCAGGACCCCTCTAGCCAATTTATCACCTAGATGCTTACGATTATCCTTCAACCTTTTATACATCTTACCCCTCCCTTAGCAGAGCTTAGTTTGAATCCTATTACCACTCCCTTTATGGCCAAGTTATTATTGATTTTGATCCTATTGATTTTGATCCTTTACCATAACTTGCTTCTTGGCCCACCAAATCAGCCAATCAACCAAATTTTTATATTCATAAATTTTCTAGTCATTAGACTAGAGACTATTCACTATACCAATATTTCTCAACTTATTTTTGAACTCCTCTAATGAGTACACATATCTAATCCACTCATATGTGTATATGTTCCTTCCATAGCATAGATTATCATTAATACACACATTGTCATAAGATGTGGCAATATATCAACACCATACATCCCACCATTCGTTAGCTCATATATAAGTTTGTACCTCACCTAAAATTATTACTTAAATATCTTCCCAAACATGGAGATATATATTATCACTATCACTAATGTGGTACAGATCACATTGATCGATGATGCATCCTTAAACAACATATTAAGTATCAACTCATAACCATTCATGTGACTATTGCCCTTCATCCCATAAGTATCTCTTGCTAGAAGTTTCCCCCTTCTTCCCCCATGGCTCCAATACTTGTGGTAGCTTCTCCACCTACTATTTATCCACTTGTGAGTCCCTCACCGGTGGATCTTCATTCCCTTATAGTACCTTAACCACCTATAATCCCTTCATTTCCCATAGAATCCATTCCCATTCCTTATTCTTAGAATCCCCTACATAATAGCCCTCATTAGCATGATACTCTAGGAACTCTTACAATTTTTATAGAA
>JARHVA010002210.1:952500-997500 GCA_037957365.1 Torreya grandis
ACTCTAAGAGAGAAAATTCATTTGGATTGGTGAAACAAGAACCAACAAAGATTGATGCTTTTTTTAGCAAAGCTAAATCTGGGTTAGTTACAATTTCTAATAGTTAAAATGATAATGTGTTGACTATCATGCTTAACAAGTTAGATAATCTAAATGCAGAAGCCTAGGTATATTATAATAAATGAGTGAAAGACACCAACCTTGTTGTGTTTGTGAATGCAAATAAGGAAAAATATTTGATAATGTATAGTTATTTTAATCAAATTTTATGCCATTTTTATTTTTATTCACATCTAATTATATTACATTTAAAAATGTAGGAAAAATATGAGAACCTGATAAAAGAAGTTGAAGTCCTCAATGTGCATCTAAAAAATGCACAAAAAATTTTAGTATCTGCCATTCAATTTTAAAAAAATATTATTCTATTGAATAAATAGAACAACATACTATGAAAAATCTTTAAGGAGCAAGGATGGGATTGTAATACCTTATTTAAGTAGAAGATAGTTGCTGATACAAGTCGACTTTTTGCAAGAGATGTGAGAAAATAAGATAAATAAAATCTTGATCATCTTAATGTTGCATCTTTGGATCTTAAAAATGTAGGGATATTGAAAGACAATAGTGGCATAGAGGATGTTGTGGTTAAGAAAGTAGTTGAGAAAGTGGTTGATAAAGAAGCTGAGAAAGTGGTAGAGAAACTAGTTGAGTAGTTGACAATATATTCTATATATTTGTAAACAATGTTTTCTTTTAATGTAGATATTATGAATGAAAATTTATATTTTGTAGATGTGTTGATCAATTTATTTAGTTTTAATTATTAGATGAGCCACATAGATTACAATTACAATTTTAATTTTATGATATTGTAAACTTGTATGGTGTTAGGCCCCCATTTGATATTTGTGATGTACTTGTGAAACTCACATCTCAATATAAATGGATTAATGTCAACATATTTATTTATACGTTGTTCCCCCTAACACAATCATAATATATTAATCTTTTGTAGTTATCACTTAATAAGAAACAAATAAATGCATTTTAGAAAATGTATAATAGTTATTGCATGTTATGATAAAGATTGAGTTCTTTTGTGTGGAATATCTGTTCTTTATTATATTTGGATTGTTCCTTGAGTAAATCATGATTTGAGATGTGTTCGAGGATATTATAAAATCACATTCATATTTTGTAGAGGTCTGCATTGAAGATAGTACTATGATAGACTAATAGTCAGTAATAATGAGAATTCATCAAATTTGAAAATATACATGATTTATTGTGATCATGAACTTTAGAATAGGTTAATGGATTTTTTAATGTTATGAGTATGTTTAGATAGATAAGGACTCATGAAATCAGTTTTATTCAAATGAAAATTGGTATAAACAAGAGGTAAGGTATTTACAAATCTGTGAATTGGTATCCTATATGGCATGAGTGACATTCATACTCATTGATATGTGATTCAAAGGTTATATTTTATTTGTTCACTTTATTCAGAGGAGAATCATTTTTAAGGACTCTAAACAATTTAACATGTTTTTAAATATCCTCAGAAAAGTCATTTGGCAATGACATAGTTATTATAATTTTTGAACAATTAAAAACATATAATAATTTTTGCATCTTATGATAAACATGTGAAAATTACATTAAAAAAATTAGATAAAGTAAAACATGAGTACATTTAAGGCACATAACAAACTATAATAAATCTAAATCAAACACATACTAAGAAAATCAAACACATTGTAGAGACATATGACATACTATGAAGGCATAATAAATACATCACATATGTAGGAAAAAAGATAGGTCTATAAAAATTATGTATCAAAGAAAAAAATAAAAGAACCATATTAAGCTATAGTGTTCCCCCTAAAACAATCACAATATATTAATCTTTTACATTCAATACATAACAACATATAAGGAAATGAAATTCAAAAAAACATATAATAATTATTGCATCTTATGATAAATATTTGAAAAGTACTTACAAAAAATTAGATAACTTAAAACATGAACAAATTGAATAGTATTATCTAAAAAAAAATTATAAAATTATAAGAAATTAAAATTTAGAAATTCAAAACTAATAATCTGGTAGTCAAAACAATCTTACATAAACCTGATCATCAACAGTGAGATTAACATCTACCATGTCAATGCAATATTTAGTGTCATTATTTAAATCCTCTATATTTTTTTATATATTTTTAAAACCTCTTCTTTTAGTTAGATAAATCCATGTTGTCATAGCTCTTTCATAGGAAAACATACCCACTATGTAACGTGAAATGTATAATTTCAAGCAGGTTTCTAAATATGTATCTAATCTATTTCGATGTTTTTATTTTATGAATTATAATGTACTGAATACTCTTTCATCTTCTACTAAGCCCAAAATAATTATTTGATAGAACTCATACAACTAAAAATATTCACTTATACTTTTTTGTAGTATACTACAAGGATAAAAATATTTCCATAGTCTTGTAATTGCCCTATTTTCTGTTGATTCACATAAAAGATGATATTTTTTAAACATTATAATTAAAAAATGGGTTGACTAGGATGTCAATAAATCCTTTCCCAAAATACCTTTAATTTTTACTCCATTCACTTCTACAAATTTACCAAAATCCATTACAAGACAACCCATGTATTTGTGAAATAAATTGCTAACCATCTTTTGACTTTTATTACTATTCCATAAAATTGGATTCACAACATCCATACCCTCTAACAAATCATCCCTTTAATAACTATATCTTATCTTCACAATTAAGTTTTGGGAAAATATACTTAGTTTCATCTCGGTTTCAAATAGAATAGTGTCATACAAAATATGTGTTATGAGCAGTTCTTCAGATTCAGTGCCTACAAGATTGGGTCTTTTATAGAAACTATGCATTGGAATCTCCTTTCCATTGACAATGACACATAGATGATCATTGATATTCAACTTGAAATAAATTTTACGGTTATTTAAATTGGTTAAACATTTCCAACTACTTGAAACAAGGCCTTGAAACATTTCATTCGAAGTGTATAGTATGTCTAGAGATTTACATACTCATTTTCTCAGTCATATAAAGTCCACAATATAAATGGACCTCTCATAAGCATGTTTCATTATAAAATTAATTTCCTTATGCATTGGGAAAATTCCACATAAAGTCACAAGTGTTAACAAATATTTTAAACAGTACAACAAATCCTTCTCCTTGTCAATTTATCTACGATATTTATACATAGAACCTACTATAGAACCTACTATTGATGGATATTATTCAAAAATTTTGCATCCAAGTCCATACATAAAAATATACCTTATATCAATATCTTTTAATAGTTTATTGCCATCAGTCACTCTTATTGCAAATTTTTGGAAGTCTAAAATTTTATTTGAACTGGTTGACATAAAATCATGTAGGTCACAAATGAGCTTATCCACTCTGGCCAAATTAGCAAATTTTCTATTTATTTTTTATGCAAAATTCATCCTATGAGCCATGTAGTGAATTAAAATCATATATGAAGTAATTAGTGTTTGTATCTAAATACACAAACCATTTCTATGCTCCAACATAACTAATGCACCATCAACTCCAACACACACTAGCTTCGTAGCTATTGCATAATCATCCATTCCATATTTATCTTTCACATTTGATACAACCAATTTGCAAAGATTGTTTGCATTTAAATTTTCTACCATTTTATGAGCTACTAGTAAATGAGGTTGTCTAGAATAGTTCTCAAAAGTATACACATCAATGCAAACCCAGGCTCTATCATCAATTATTTTGATCTCATTGATGGTCAATGAGATAAACAGTGATCTCTTAAAACTTTCTTTCAAATATTTAATGTCAACCATTGCGAGACAATTTGTAAATTTCCAAGCATTACTATCCAATCAATGTGATTACAGAATATCCAAAAATCCATTATGTTGAAATAAAAATTATAATCTAAAAAATCAAAAATAGGTCTACCTTTTTTTAGAATATGGTATATAACAGAGAACTATATGTATTTCTGCTTTAGATAGGATACATAACTTTTCCTAAATTTGATTCAATTGTTCCCCCTTTCTCCACAAGATATTTTTTACATTTCTTATCACTTTTACGCACCCATGCATATCTTACGTGCATGCATTCTTCTACAATTTTCCACTTGTGTGTTCTTATTATTAGTCCATCAGGGTGCTTCACTATCTCTTATAATTTTCCACAATGTTTCTCAATCGTATCCAATTTCAATTACTTTCTACATTTGTTTTTCCTAGTTTCCAACTACATATTACACATCTACATTCTTTTGGATTATCATCAACATTTTTAGGCTCTATAGGTTCTATGAATAGAAATTTTATTGCCCAGTCCACCTTAAAAGACCTTCCAATTTGCCATCTACTTCTCTTTATTCAAGAATATTTCTAAGTGGAGGTTTTAGCTGAATTTTGTGTTTGGTGAGAACCACCAATCTCTTCTTCCACTTGAGTGTCATTATCATTTGCATCAAAAAATAGAGGAGCATCTTCAAGTGGTAGCATGTCAAAATAAAAAATATCTTTAGGAGGTGATATGTTATTTTGGTTGATTTTTTTCTATCAAATAATAATGGGGATTTATTCATGTAAATTGTTTTTAATATTATTAAACAGTTGAAGTCAAATTTATCACAAACTTAAAAAAAATACTTGGATTTTGAGTGCATTGTGATTTTGTGGACATTTCAGTTGTCTCTATAAAATAAGATAATATGGATGATTTACCTGATGATTGGCTTGTCCTTTTGTCATTCCCACCAAATGCCATGATGGTCTATGCTTATTGGCTCTATCGTTTGATACTATTGTTAAGTGTTATCATTTAAAATAAGGGTTTTGATTATGGTTTACAAATTTTCCCACTTAGAGATATATTTTGATTATACCATTCAGATATGGTACCCAGTTTGTCATTCATCATTGGGTTATAGATCTAACGTTTGACTCTATCACCCAGTGTTTTAGTTTGGTTCTATCATTCATCTCTATCATTTGACTTTATCATTTACCTATGTCAATAAGATATATCATTCAACTCTAACTTCCCATATTATCATTTAGATATGGCATTCGATAATGTGGTCCTTATTAGTATTATTATTCATCATTATCATTCATTTTATTTATTCACTGGTGTCATTTAGTTATGTGCTCTTCCACTTTTGGTTCTATTTATTGGATTTATTGATATTACTCAAGTCCTTAGGGGATCTACTATATATATCTAGAAAATTTAAATTCAATCTTATATCTTATTTTAAAGACTTGGAGATTCGACTCAAAAAATATATATCCCTAAAAATTGCCAAAACCAAAATCCTAAAAATGGAATATTCATGAATTAACAATTTTCACTACCATTTTAAGTTCTCAATATTAATTAGTTAAATATTAAACATGTTCAACCAATATTGAATGAATTTTTTAATCATGTACTCCCTACACAACTTATAAGTGACTGATGATGGTTTAAACATGTCTTAAACTGAATTTATATGTATATTTTATGTTTAAATTTCAAATCCCTTTGCCTCCTCTTTTTTTCCTTCCTTTTTCTTATATATAATTTTAATCCTTTTTATTCAATTCAATTTGACAAAAATATACACTTCATGAAAAGGTCGATGGAAAGGAATTATAGTCTATGAAATAATTTAATCTTTTGTCTTTATCTTTGAGAAGGAAAATTCTTTGAGATGGAAAACTATTTTGAGAGTTGTTCCTAAAATAAAATTTAAGTTGAACTTTTAGATCATTTTATTTGACCAAGGTCAACATCAACATAATCTTTAAGGGAGTTTTTACTCAAAGGTTACAATACATTATTAGTTACATTATCACATGCCATAGAAGTCTTCTCTCGCACCTAAATAAACATTTCATTATTCTTTTGATTATCTATTTCATTTTTAACCATTTTTTTAGTTATTTTTAAGTGACCTCCTTTTCTTTACACCACACATAAACCCTTGAGTGGGTTATGATTACTTTCACCTAAATTTTCAAACCATTTTGACCCATAAGGATCCATTTATGACTATTTAACAATTGGATTTTGCTCACCATTCTTATTTAAGGGTATATTATATATGTAGAGGATATGACGACCTATAGCTATCCTCTTTTTGTCAAAAGTCTATGACTTAAATAAGGTCATTAAAATAGATCTTGTATACACCTAAGCTATCAAGGAATGGCCAATAGTAGATATAGAATAACATAATAGAAAATTCAAAAGTCAATTGTAAAGGGTTCTAAATCTTAAGCCTATGACATAAGGATATATCTCTTTCTAAACCTCAATAAAGTTATTTTTTATAACCATGATTATAAATATAAAAAGAACGTAAATGATTTGTAAGTGATTATAAACAAGGTAAGGTACAATAAGGAAACAAATGGGGGTCTATGCGACCTCAGGTGACTAATTTTAAGTTTAAGAAATCCTAAATATAGAATATTATAAACAATGATACACATACATATATGCTCAACAAAATTAAAAAAATCAATATCTAATTGACTAAGTAATAAAATAAATTTTTATCTTAAGGTGGACCTATCAATCCTTCGATCTCCACTTTGGATCAAATGGAGCTTTGGAAGATAATGTTGTAGTTTGAAAAAATTAGATGGTTGGATGAAGACCTATATATCTTTAGTTATGAAATTGCAAGTGCCTATCCTTTTGAGCTTCAATGACATCACAAGACATGATCTCCAAGATAAGGTTCTATACCATGAACTTAAAAAAATTCTTCCTTAGGGAAGAAATGTGAGTTAAATTAAAGTCTATGAATGTGATATGATATGATATAAATCAAATATGACCCCTATATATACTAATTTAATAAATAAAATAAACCCTAAACTCTAGGCTGACTATATCAACTATGCCTATTTACATTTAGAAGATCTTGATTGGTACAGTATGGTATCAGCCAAACCCATACTATCCAAATGTTACAATATATAAATATAAATGTATTCATTATGTCAGTTGAGTACATGAAGGATAGAATTTTTACATCTCTCACAAAATACCACAAATTATTCCTACTTCATTATGGATGCACTCTTTAGAGTGTGGACTAAGGGAGAATGATGCTTTGACAAGATACTATAATATTAAGTGTTAGAAAATGATAATCTAAAAATTATTATCTGTATATAAATGTTTCACGTCAATCTCCTTATTTGTCAAAATAGTGTAATATTGCATGGTTATTTGGGAAAGAAAGATAAAAAAACTAAAGAGCATAAATGAAATTAAATGATAAAAAAGATGAAATTAAAAATAATCAAAATGGATACCTGCACTTACTTATATGATCATAGATAATTATGCAAATGTTGCATGTGATAAAAGGTGTTGTATGAGAAAAACAAGAGTCAGACATGAAAAATAAGATAAAATTCTAATTTTTTGGGAATAAAAACATTTTAACAGGTAAAAATGATCTATCTCAACAATATTATAAGGATTCCGTTAGTTCTTTAAAAGAAACTAAAAAAACAAATATATGGGAGAAAAAATAATTTCATGATTAATAACACAAAGCTAGGAAATTTTAAAAAATTACTATAAAAACATACAAACTATTCAGCTGCACATTTTCTATTTTTTGAAAGCCTATATATTTGTGTATCCAAATTTACTATTTTTAGATATTATGGCTCATATATGAGGATGTTAATGTGTTGGGGGATTATTTTATCCATTGCCAAATTCTAAGATGTAGGTGCATTTAATATTTATTTTTTCATTTTAATGTAAAATGAACAAAATTATTAAACTAAGGAATGAAGGCATATTTTTGTAATTGAATTCATCTCAAAAATTTGAAAACAAAGCTAAAATGAGGACCTTCCTTTATATCTAATATCTAATGACCTTCCTTTATATCTAATGGTTGATATTCTGACTATTTTCAGAAAACAACATCACTCTACCCTATCTTATTATCTCTTTGAATTCTTATTTATATATTTTAGTCTAATATTGGATTCTTCTCTCTCTCTCTCTCTCTCTCTCTCTCTCTCTCTCTCTCTCTCTCTCTCTCTCTCTCTCTCTCTCTCTCTCTCTCTCTCTCTCTCTCTCTCTCTCTCAATTCTACATTCACTATTACCACTTATCTCTTATATTAGTTTTCTCTCTTATCCCTTTTGTATACATGTTGTTTGACTTCACCTACCACCCAACATTCCCCAAAATCCAAATGACTTTAGAAAAAATTCAAATTCAAATTGCCTTGTAATAACTACTAAGAGACTTCAAAGCTAGACATGTTAGGTGAAATGGAAATAATTTATTATTTTAAATATCTCATTATTCATGAATTTATTCCATGGTTTTTTTAATTATTTTCACACTATAAAACATATATGACCTTTCTTCCATGTTTTGATTTCCCATATGCTTATGTGCCAATTATGTTGAACTCTAGAGCTAAATGGTTAAACACTAGAGATGGTCTAATGTACTTCTAATCCATATTTATAAACTCTAGACCTAGAGTAATGAACATTGGATCCATTAATTTTTAATCTAAAGCTCTATTTATAGACACTAAAGATTCATTTATGAACTTTAAAACTTGGTTCTAGGACTTTGGAGTTTTATTGTGGGAATCCATAACTAGCATATAGCCAACTAGGGTCAATGTGTTGCATTTATGACCCATAATATTACTCATTAATTCATAAAACAATTATTTGGTTAAGTATTAATAAATATAATAGCTATTTGTTGATTTGAATTACAAAATTTAAGATCTATTACATTTTTAAATATCTAATGAAATGATACAAAATTGTAATATGTTTGATCCTACCATGAAAAATAAGATTATTTGGAAATGCAATGGAGGATACATTATCACAAAAGATAGTTGAATCTCCTTGTTGATCCTAATACAAATATCAAATTATTCTTATAATCCATATGACTTGTCATGTTCATACATTCACTATAATGTATTCTAGTTCAGTTGTGGAAAGTGAAACTATCAATTATTTTTTTAAAGCCCTAGAAGTGGCTCCTATACCAGTATGAAACACATACATAAATGTGTTCTTTATATCATCTAGATTACCGATCCAATCACTATCCTTTTAGTGAAGTAACTGAAACGTGTCTATTACTAAATACAAAATGCCATATCCTCTTGCTACATTCACATACCTCAAAATCCTCTTAACTGCAAGCCAATGTGTTACTTTTGGTGCTCCCATGAATCTATACATGAGGTTGAATACATACATGATGTTTTACCTAGTTGTAGTCAAATTTATAATAATTGGTAGTAAACATTTATATTATGTGGGATCTACATTACTAATGCAATCATCCTTAAGCAATTTCAATCTTGTCTTAACTAGGGTAGATACTAGGCTTTTTTACAGCATTATATACCTTTCCAATATATTTTTTTACATATTTGGTTTGTGATAGGAAGATACCTTCATTCATTTACTTGAATTTTATACTGGGAACGTACTTCAATATATCTAAATTAGTCATCTTAAACACCTTCTTCATGGCTAATTTGAACTCTTTTATTTATTAATTTTCATTACCAATGAATATTAGATCAACCACATATAAAAAATAATAAAAATTTCACCTTTAATTTTTTTTATGTAGAGAGTGTGCTCACTACCTCTTTTGCTAAATCCATTTGATAGGATTACCCTTTATTTAGGATAATTTATTTTATCTTATGTTTCATTTATGTGTGTATAAATTTTAATTTATGTGGATTATAAATTCACATACAAATGGATTCTATGAGGTGTCACTCACCTATTTTTTCTCCTGTAGGGTTTGATATTTAATTGCATAAGTAAGCCCTTCCCCCACTTAGCACACACCTCCATTTACTTTCTAAGTGACTAGGCCACAAGTGGCATGCACAAAGGAATCTTGTAAGGCAATCATGGAATTCCTTGTAACTCCCATTCTTTTTTCCTATATCTATAAACGAGTTTTCCTCTCCTCATTTCCTCACTATAAACTCATATCTTTCTCTTCTTCTCAAGTTTATCTTTCCTCTAAATTGTAGTTATGAATATTTTAGTGACAAGTCTTCTTATAAGATCATATGGGTTTTTTCTCTGATATGTTCCACTTCCCACTTTAAAATTCTTGTCTAATTTTTGGTTTTCACCTTGGGAGGTAATGTGTCTCTATGATTCTTTTATTTATACACTTTAATTTTTCATTTAATAATGTTCTTTGGATACTCCCTTCATGGCATTAAAAATAAATTCATCTAATTGAAATTTTTTATTGAAGTGTTTAGTTTTTTAGAGATATTTCTTTTTTGTTTCAAGGGATCAACCCTTGCTCTCCATTCTAATATGTTTCCTTCTCATTTTTTTATCTTGATATTTTTTTTGTTTCTCTCTAACTAGTTGTTTTAGGTTTCTCCTCGGGATATTTTTGAACTCTCATGGTTTGAAGAGGCCCTCAAAGTAGGTATTTCTGTTTTATTTTTTTAAAGCTCATTCAAGAAGACAAAAAAATAATACAAGTTTAACTCATGTCCTGTATTTTTTTTTAATTATTTATATTACCAAACTTATCCCTTAAGTGTTTTTAGAAATAAATAACTCATATTTCTATTATTTTACTTCTGAGCATCTTATTTTTTGCTTTTTAAAGGAAATACTTATTAGTGTTTGCTTACTAAAAACAAAAAAAAAACATCAAAATTTACATATCAATCATTATTTGTATTTATTTTATGTTAAGGATATTAAAAAATTTATTCATAGTTCTCTTTAAACTTTGATAACTTTTTCTGTTAAAGACATCAAATATCCCTATATCGTATTTATTTAGTTTAATTAAAAAATCTCTATAATCTCTTTTTTCCAACAAGTTCTTCCATTTCCTGCACTAGGTTTTTTTATTTGGATTCTTATTAGTGTCCTTCTACTCACCTCTACCTTTTTTATCATTTTATAGTGCCTATCTTTCTAGTTTTGCATCCTACAACCTATTTTCGCTATCATCATGTATCACTTACCTAGAGCAAAAAAATGTATATCATTGTTAATAATTGAAAGCTTTGAAATTCATAAAAAGATCCAAATTATTCATTTCCACATTTTCTATTTTTTGAAATCCTATATTTTTATCTATCCAAATTTACTATATGGAGATATTATGGCTTGTAGATGAGGAGGTGAATGTGTTGGCATAGTAAACTAATGAACTAGGCATCTCTATTTACTCAAATTCACCACAAAAATGTCAAAAAAAATCTAAAATTAAGATGTACAATGGGAATTTGAAAAAAAATAGGGTAAAATTTATATATTATGGCCAAGGAAATAAATAACCACCCTCTTAAAATTGTATCAAGTAGGTTAATATAGTTTTTAATGGAAATAATAAAATCCTTGTCGATATCATAGGTTATAGATAATGTAGTTAGGTGAAATAATAATCGATACTATGTGGTACATCCACTACAGTGTAAAATTAGACAACTATTTCGTACCATGGTGAATATTAGCTAGTGTTAATAGATAGGCATGGTTGATGCAACATAACAATAGGATAGTAAAATTAACTCTTTAAATGTGTAAATTTTTATTTTTATAAACTCACCCTTATAAATACTAGTCTTTGGATAGGGGACAATAAGTCAATGTGTATCCAACATAGAAAAAATCATCTCCATATTAACCACTATGAATGTTAAATAATGAGACCACCTATCCATATGATAATCCACTATGTTGTTATTTAAATATATAAATTCAAACATCTATCCATATATATGAATCACAATGGATGATTTTTGACACATAAATAGAAGCCACAAATTTTGACCCTAATCATATACATTGAGGGTCATTCGACCATTTAGTTATTAATGATATACAATAAACATTAATAACACCTATTGTACTTAAATCCAATTCAACCAATAATCATATATCCCATTGGTATTTTTTCCCAAGTGGAATATTTTACATTATACAAAATTACACTATGGTCATTTCATTTTTAAATTCAATATCCAAATACAACAACATTTTTGGAAAATAATATGCAGGACCACATAGTTAGTAAACAAGACTCAATGTGAAAACTAGAACATAAAAATTATATTGGATATATACATTAGTTTTAGAAATACCCAAAATGATCATGCTAAAACAATAAACTAGGGAGGTAGAGTTATATAGGTAAACACATTAACTAGCTTTTATTAAATTCACTAATAAAATTCTATTACAATCTAATAAACTATAGTTATAGCTATTCATAAAACTATTAAATAAACTTATATATTGACCTTCCATGCAGATTAATGGTTGATGGTCTGATTGTTATTAGAAAACAATAACTATATACCCTATCTTATTATGTAGTTTTCATCTTTTCTATATACAACAATATTCTACCAAGTTCTTCCCTACCTATTGTGTCTCTTTCTCTCCAAACTTGTCTCTCTCTATATACTATGTTCACTACTACTTCTTATCTATTAAACTATTTTCTACTCTTCTTCATTTTCTCGACGTGTTTTCTAACTCTACCCACCACCCAAATTTATCCCCAATCTAAAGATATACAAAAAAATGTTAAATTGAAATTGATGAGTAATAAATGTTGAGAGACTCAAAAACATGGCATGTTAGGCAAAAATGAAAGAATATATTATTTTAATACTCCTCACTATTCTTGACCTTTCTTCCATGATCTCATGAACTCTTTTCACCC
This sequence comes from Torreya grandis, assembly GCA_037957365.1. Classification (NCBI taxonomy): domain Eukaryota; kingdom Viridiplantae; phylum Streptophyta; class Pinopsida; order Cupressales; family Taxaceae; genus Torreya; species Torreya grandis. Next base: position 965,319 of record JARHVA010002210.1, read on the forward strand.
TCTAATAGATATATTTAACTTGTTCTTGCTTTCCCATACTCTTCTTTGCCAATTATGTTGAACTTTGGAGGTAGATTATTGAACAATATAGATGGTTTCATAAACATTGGATCCATCCTAATGGAATTTAAACCTATATTGATGAACTATAGAGTTAGTCTATTGAACTCTAGACCTTTTCTGATGGACACTAGATCTTCACTTATGAACTCTAAATCTTGGTTATAGGACTCTATAGATTTATTGTGGGAATCTAGAGCTAGAATACAACAAAATGGGGTCAATTTTTCTACATTTATGACAAACAATCTTCCTCCATAACACATAAAACTATCCTTTGTTAATGGCTTAGTAAATATATTAGCTAGGTATTGATCTAACTTACAAAACATAAGCTCTATTACATGTTTTTCTACTAACACTCTAATGAAATGATATTATTTTTTAATATTATTGGTCCTACCATGAAAAACATGATTTTTTGACAATATAATGGAGGATATATTATCAAAAAAGATATTTTAAGATTATGTGTTGATCCTCATGAATATCTAAATGTATTATTAAAACATATATGGCTTGGCATATTGTTACATTCACTACTATGTATTTTTATTCAACCATGGAAAGTAATGCTTTCAGTTGTTTCTTTGGATCCTAAGAAACATCTCCTATACCAATATGAAACACATACTTAGATTTTCTCTTTTTATCATCTAGACCATTAGACAAATCATTAATTGTGTTTCCAGCTAACTAAAACCCATCTACTACTATATACAAAACAACGTATCCTCTTTTTCCATTCACATCCCTTCAAATCTTCATGTTTGTTTTCCATTGCATTTATTTTGGTGTCTCCATGAATCTAGAAATAAGTTTGAATACATACATGATGTATGGAGTAGTTTCAGTATAATACATAAGACTTCCCACAAAAATTTTAAACTATGTGGGGTATACATTACTGATGGAATCATCATTATGCAATTTCAAACCTACCTTAGTTAGTGTAGTTATTGGTATTTTTTACAACATCATAAACCTATCCAATATCTATTTTACATACTTGGTTTGTGATGTGAAGATAGATTCATTATTTTACTTGAATTATATCACAAGAAAGTACTTCAATATACCTAAATCAGTCATCTCAAATTCTTTCTTCATGGCTATTTTGAACTCTTTTATTTACTAGTTTTCATTTATGGTGAATATTAGATCATCCTAATATAAAATAGAAATCAAAATATCACCTTTGTTTGCTTTAATGTAGAGAGTGGTCTCACTACTACTTTTTATAAATACATTTCTCCACAAGTAAGAATATATTTAGTTCTATCATGCCCTAATTGCTTACTTGATCTCATACAATACATTTTATAGCTCATACACTTTGTTCTCATGCTCAATAATATCATATCTAGGTGGTTATCAAGAATAAACCTATTCTAATAACACACCATTAGAGAAGGCTAATTTGGCATCCACTTTATGCATCTTTAACTTTTGTTGAGTTGATATAGTTATGATTGTTCACACCATTTCAAACCTTGATACTGGTACAAACATCTCATTATAGTTATGTATGGGCCTTTACTTTTATCCTTTAACCATTAGTCTTTATTTGTGTCTCTCAATATTTCCTTATGGAATGGTTTTGGTTTTAAAAACCCAGCTGACACATATAAAGTTTTTTCTTACTCAAAGGTATAATAACTCCAATGTTTGGTTTTTCTCAATGGAATTCATTTATTCATCCATTATTTCACAATTTGTTCTCCTTGGCTTATTTCACATAGTAGATACAATCGGCTACTAAAAAATATCATAATTCATAGTTTTATATTCATTTTTTTCATACCTTGAATACTCATAGACTTATTTCAAGCTCCTTCTCCTTGTTAATCTTTGACTTGAGTATGATTAGAATGAAGTCAAATCATCATCTTCACTTTTACCTACTTGATGTTCATTTTCATTAAATGATTCTTCCCTTTCCTAAATAGGGGTCCAAGTTGGTGCATGAGAGGTTCTACCACTTTTTTTAAAAAAATAAAGTTTCCCCCATGCTTTATTTATTTATTTATTTATTTATTTTCATGTTTATCTTCCATGTTGCATCCTAGATGAATTATGATCATGGTTATTCATTAAATCCTTAGTGATATTATTTTATAGATACTAAACCTTTGATTTCTCAATATACCTAGTGAATATAATCTTATCACTTTGTGTTCCCACTTTGTTCATCTTTGCTTTGGCACATGTGTATATTCCACACATCCATATACTCTAAGGTGTTCAATTCTTAAATTTTGTTTGTACCATGATTCGTGAGGATCATATCTCTAACACTCTTATTATGATATATGTTTAGAAAATATGTATTTTTTAATATAGCCTCAACCCAAAACTCATTGGAAATTCATTTATCCTTAATCATGCACCTTACCATCTCTAAGATGGTTTAGTTCTTTCTATCAGCTACACCATTTTGATACAGTGTATACCTAACTGTAAAATTATTCTAGATGCTATTATACTTGTAAAAATACATAAAATAATTATATATGTATTTTCACCCTCTACTTGTCCTTAATATCTTTATGTAGTGGCCACTTTACTTCTCCACTATGGCCTTTAATTACTTGAAGGTTTAAAATGCTTATGATTAACTATTTAATAACTACACCCATGTGTTTTAGCTAAATTCATATACAAATGCCCTAAAATAAACAGTCAAGGATAAAGAGGAAGTTTTAATTTGACCACACAAATATAAATGTATTAGCTCAAGATTATATATTGTTATATAGGACCTACCCATGGTAAATGCAGTCATATGTTGTTTCCCTAACATGATACCTTCACACACATTATTTGATTATTTTATGAGGGGAAACCCTCTCACCATTTACTTATTGTGAAGAATGTTCAACCCTCTGAAAATAAAATGCCCATACATTAGATGATAAAGAGTAGACTCATCTAATACCATAGTTTTAAATGTTGTTGTAAATTCACTTTTCATTTTTAAAGGAAATGTTTTGCTTCATATTATACTTACTACTCAAATATACCTATTGCATTCACTCCTATAAAATATTATAAATTCACCAATTTAAAATCTCACATTGTATCCTTTTTGAATAATATTATCTATGTTGATTTATTTATGATTCAACCCAGACACATAATATACACATTGAATTTGTCTTTTGTCACTTTGCTTGGTGCCGATAGAAATGATGACTTTTCCCATAAATAGAACCTTCTCATTATTTCCCATATTTACCTATGATTTGATTGACTCACATTTTTGTTTAACCTTTCCTTTTTCCCTCTCATGTGACAGCTACAACCACTATCCAAATACCATATTTCTCTAGTACTTTGTTAATCTATATTACATGTTAGAAACAATTTTTCACCTTTACTTCTCTGATTAGGTTAATCCTCTTGTTTATTAGACAAATTTGATTTCTTTCCTATTTATGTCATACTATTTCTTTCTAAAATCACTATAATAATTACCATACTTATTGAAATAATAACATTATACATTAGACTTATCATACCTTTGTGGAGAACTACCTATAGATATGTTGTTTCTCCTTCCTCTTAGTATTATATATTATTATTTATGGTTATGTATTAGACCATATTAATTTATGAAAGTTATTCCTCTTCCTCTATTTTTTTATCCTCTCCCCTTTCCTCCCACATTCACATTCTTCATAAATGCTTTCTCATGGGAGGAGTTGGCTAGCCTATCTGACCCTTTTTTATGGGTTTGTAATGAAAATATTAACTCATACATTATAATTTGTCTCAATTAATTAGACTCCTAAATATCAATCAATATAGGTTTAAATCTAATTGTAAGGCTGCTCAATAATTCTATGATCTTCAAATGTGTCTCTGTTTATCTTATTTTGATTGACTATGCTCATTGTCCTTTTGAAAAATTCATTGATAGACTCATTTTAATTCATCATCAAAGTCTCCTATTAAATAATGAAACTTTATAATATTCACCCTATCACTACCTTTATATGCATTATGAAATATATCCCAAGCTTGCTTAAAATAAATAATTGCTACTATCCTTAAGAAAACCAAATCAACTAGTGTCATTTGAATGTAGGTGAGTACCTTAAAATATGTCTTCCTATTATATTTAAATGTATTATTTTTTTATTTAGATAGTGAATTTAAGGATGCTTTCTATGTAACCTCTATATAACCTCCTAAAATCTCCCATAACCTTTGACTGTAAAATATGGTCTACATATTAATACACCAAACATCATAATTCTTCCCTTAAAATATAGGAGGTTATTTCCATGACCTATAACTACATGATGCCATGATATATATTCACTAAAAACTAATGGATATTATAAAATATGTTGAAATAAAAAACATGCAGGCATAGGTGGGTATAAAGAAAGAATCGTGATAGTTTTCGTGGTGGTAGTGGTATTAACACTAGTGGTGATTTTGAATGCAATGTCAATTGTCATATTTGTGGTGGTCATGGTCATGGTGGTGGTGATCATAATGATAGTTATGTTGGTATTATCTCTATTAGTGAATGTGGTCATAGTTGTGGTAGCAGTGATGGTGGTGGTTGTGGTGAAGGTTCTCAACAAAAGTTGAAGCATCCCATAATTGTATGACAATATTAATTTTTGTTCTTGTAGGGGGATGAATACATTCTATTTTGATAATTTTAATACTCTCAAATAATGACCACTAAAATAATGGAAAAGAGATATAAATATATATACATCTTCCACAACATACATGACCATTGTAAGTCATCAAATCTTTTATATCATAATAGTAATTAGTTAAATATTTTATCGACATGTTTGACCAATATTGAAAGAGTATATTAATCTGATACTCCTTACACAACTTATAACTTATTGATGATGATTTTATTGTTGGAACAAAAATATATATTGAGAGGGGGTGTATCAATAGATTTAGTAAATTCATCCTTTTTCAAATCTTTTAATGCAGACTAAAACATATATGCATATATCACACATACAAAAAAATATAACACTAGATATACCACGAAAACCCTAGTAAGGGAAAAACCACCATGAGAATAGCTCATAGAATTTACTATTCTAATCCAGCCTCACAATCAAGAACCTCATTAGTTATAATGTTTAAGGGCACCAACCTTAAGGAGACACCAATCCCCTAATTTAAGGCCACCTACTCTAAGGAAGCAACAACTTAACTTATCTAATGACAATTGCTGATTTAATAGTTTTGAGAATATTAGAGTATTATTCTTAATTTAGTTAAAGGTCTAGAATAGGAAATTAGTAAATAAATATGAAATAATTAAGCTATTGATTTATGGAAATTAGATTACAATTTTGACCTTTCTAAAAATAGTAATAAGAGTTGGAAATGAAGGCTTATTTGGAAATTGATTGATATAGCTAAGATAGGGTCTGTATTCACTATACAAGACTAGGACACTATCACAAACTAAGACTTGACCTTCATTTTATCATTGGATAGCTGTACCAAAAGTAGATAGGAGTGGCATCGGTGTAGTAATCCACCTCTAACACTATTGTCCTATGAATCTATGGGGGTTAATATGTGTAAGATTTATTGAATGTGTATCCACACCCCTTATGTCGGAACACTACCTACATATCAATACTCTGAATAGGGATAAATACATATGTGGCTCTCCCACTTGATGTGTTTAGTTTAATAGTGTGTATAAAGATGAAAAATGTTAAACTAGATGTGATTGAGGTGGTTAGGGACTAGTGTAAGGATTAGAATAAGCTTGTATGTTTATTGGGTCATTGTATCCAAAGAGTAGGGAAGATTTCTTGAGTAGTCTTGTTTGTATTCTTGATTTCTGAGTGATAATGACCAATCCTTTCTAAATGATCTTTTAATGGGATTTTATAGGGATCTATTGGTCATGGGTTGAATGTGTTCACATTAGGCTGACAAGGAGAAGGATGGGGAACCAAAAGGAAATGAACATTAGGGATAGAAAAGGACTTGGAGAAAAGTGTCCAAAGTTGACATGAGTGGCTCTGATGTTATATTCTATGTGTGGACGTCTTATCTTAAGCTAATGGAGCCTAGGGGTATGGATTAGTCATGGAAATAGGGGCCTGACTTAGCTAGGATCATGTAGAGAAGGATAAAAATGATTGGGGATTAGTGAAAAGATAACCATGTGAGTCATGATACCAAGCAAGAGGGTCCTATGGGTTGGGTGTCACAAGGCACACTCAAGTTAACATTTTTTGCAATTTTTATGACTACATTCCCCCCCTTTATTCTAATGATGTAGTAAAGTTAAATACTAGGATAAATAGATAATAGAATGCATACCTAAACATACCTACAAGGTTGAAGCTCATGAAGCTATGTGATGTTGGGTGTGCATAGAGAGAGAATACTATGAAGGTAAATCTACAAGAGAAAATAAAGAATAGATCAATTCTTGTTAGATACACTATATATAAAATAATAAAGTACAAAGTTGGATAAGAGAAAGAGGAAGAGAAAGGAATGAGTACACCTCACTAGGTATGCAAACCAATAAAAAAAACTTATTGTGATGCTAGGAGATGATAGATGATTTTATATCAATAGTAATATTGGGAAGGAAGTTGAGTGCTCAATTCCCTGTATGTGGCTTAAGAATGAAAATGCTAGCTCTTTGGGTCCATCATCATTTAATAAGTGAATCTTTTTGATCATGTGTGTGATCATCTACATATGGACTATATGTAAAATCCCTCTGATTAGGTGAATCAAGAATATGAAGGCTAACTAGTCCTTTGGCTCCATCCTTGCCCCATGAAGTGAAGTTATGAACTAATACCAGTATGAAATGTGTCTCACATGAGCTGGTTATTAAAGCCTATAAATAGATTGTGATCTAAAAATGTTGGCATAGATAGCTGAATATATGATTCAAATTAGGCCACTGTTGTCCAATCCAAAAGATGGAGATTAGGATTGTATGATAGCCACTCTAAAACTAGTGCTCTAGGCTTATATGAAAGCCACTCTAAAATGTGGAAGTTAGGCTTATATAAAATCTATTACAAAGTGGTGCCAACTAATTTTAGATGGAATAAGTCACATAACTATTGAGAATGCCTAGGTAATGCTAAAATTTAGAATAAAATCAAATAAATGTGTTACACACATTGCCCCCAATCATTGGTGTTTGTATCATGGATTCTGATCTGGAAGTTATACCAACTACCATATCTAAAAATAGAATTAGGAGCCATCATGTTGCACATGATGCCCCCTATATCTATATTCTCTAAACAAAAGTGTACTAAAAAATATTGATTCTAAACTGGTCTAATTATGTAAAACTATAGTCGAACCTACCTTTTTGCCTCCTTCTATAAAGTCTATTTTTTCTACTATTTAGACAAGAGCACCAAAAATGGATAGTAATGGTACTAACATTATAGTCTAATATTGGCATTGTTGTCTTAGGATAAATTTGGTGATTGTTCTAACATTTTCACTATCTACATGGTCTATTCTGACTAGTTTGATGTCTCAATGCTATTTTTGGTGTTCTAAAAGCTAAATTTTTTACTGTAAGGAACATTGATCTCTATGACAAAACCCTTATTTTTTGCCCCTTATTTTAAGGGTAGGAATGAGTACCCTATAATGAATATCCTAATAATAAAAATCCCTACAGGTGTGTTATGTTGTAGAGATACAAGATATAGCAATGATAATTTACAAAATATCTCAAGATATAGCATGGTTTATATTAAGAGATTGTTAGATTAATAGGGTTATGCCTAGATAGATATAAAAATTTGATAGAATGTGTAATGTATTGAATTCTAGAAGTGTTAGTTGTTATTTTTTAGTTTTTATGGAGGAAAAGAGTATGATGTCCATCATGGCATCCAAGCTAGTAGGATAATGCATGATTGGGATCATGGCATTGCAAATAATTAGAAATAAATCAAGCAACAAGCACACAAAGCAAGAACTAAGAAGCATAAAAAATTGTCTAAGGGTCCAATTAAATAAGGTACATGGGCACAAATCACTTAATCTATAAATCAAGCATAAAAGGCATGTTCAAATGCCACATACACATACAATTGAAACAAGCAAGGTTAGCATGAAAACCATAATCAAATCAAAGAGTATAGGCAAAGGACATTGGAAAATGTCCTAAGGCACACACATGAATATAATTGAAGGACATTTGGAAATGTCCTAAGGCACATATAGGAGATAAATAGGAACTAAGAAATGTAATCACATCTAGCTATGTAAAGCAAGAAAGTAAAGCATGTAAAGAATGTAAATACAATCACATCTAACTAATCAAAGAAAGAATATGAATAAATGCAATACATGTTACTACAAGACTAAGTATATGTTAATAAAAACACAAGTGATATATAATAGTGAATATTGATCGAGTAATCTATGTAAGCTAGTAAGTAATATACATCAACATGATAACTAGAGTGTGTAGTGTAATATTGACATAAACTAGATGGAGTAGTCATGTAGAAGATGCCTCCAGTGAGTATATGTATTGATGTCTCAATATAGAAGTAGGAATCCCCCTAAATGGTTAGTGTGAAGTAATCAAAGAGATAGATGCCACTACACACACTCAAAGGAGATCAAATGAAGCATGGCAATGTAGATAAATTGATTAATGATAGCATAAAATAACATAATGTAATTCTAGCATGGTAGTAGAAATGTAAAGCATGGCTAATATATACAATTGAGATTTTATTTTGTTTTTGAGTTATTTGAATGTTTTTGTATTTTTGATTTAAGATATGTATAATCAATCATGAGAAGGCTATGAGAGAATGGCTATGAATATGATATTGAATATTTGGATTCATTATCAGTATCTTGGAAATCATACTAACCTATATATTTCCACTCATCATTATCATCTTGATTTTGAACCAATGGAATACTAGTGTTGACTTTTGTTGTATCTGGATCTTTTCCTTTGATAAATTATGTTTTTAAATGATTTTACTTAGGATGTTCAATAAAACCCAAACCTTTGTGACAAACATTATCAACTGCTAAAATAGGAGTAGTGATGCCTTGAGCATGCTTGCCCAACCATTGACCTTGGTAATCAAACTATTGTAGATATTGTTGACCAAACCCACACTGCTTTAAAAGTTGAGCCACATTTTGGAGAGGTATATTTACATATTTTATATGCTTTACCTATGCTTGTGTTACTATTTTTTGTTATTATTTTGCTTTTTGATCTTCTTTTTGTTCTGAGTTATGCTTTGGTAACTACTTTTGTATTGTTTATGAATTTGACCCTTTATAAATGTGTTCCTATGTCACTATGGATTGCTTTACTGATTTACCTTGTATAGGGTCCTCATTATTAATTATCTATTGTATATTTTATTTCAATGCAAAACATGAATCTGTGTGATACCCATGCATTCTATGATATGCACAATAATATCCAGATCTTCTCACTGAATGTAGAGGATGTAGCTTGATTAACTTAGATTTAATAATTTCCCTTAGTACCACACTTTATCTCTTATTTGATATTTAAATTATTTTTGAGTCACTATTTATAGAGTTACTTTGTTTTAATTTCTTATTTCGATATGTAAAATTGCTTGTAACTAATTAACTAGGTGAAGGTGCATAAATATGATTGATATTAGGTTATCTTTGAGGCTTTTATATTATAATATAATTTTCCAATGTTATAATTTTTTCATGTAATATTTAGTTCTATATTTATAAATCTAAAATTAACTTGCTCATCCTATTTATTTGATCCCTTGGATTCTTACAAGTGCAAACACTCGTTGCTTCTGATTGAACACCTAAGCACATATGTTGAATAGGGTTTAAAGAGCCCATAGGATGAATGTATACATTATGAAAAATAGTATAGTCTACCTCACCTTTTTTAGGGGTGATAACAAGAGGGAAAGTAGTTATCACCCACTTAGGTAAGAGGATGAGAAGGAAATGCTTTCTTGTGCATAAGATATGACATTTGTTATCTTATATGCATCTAGGTATAAACCATGTATGTGGGATGAAATTAATGTAATTGGATTTATAAGTGTTATAAAAATATGTTAATAAATAACATTCCACATGAGAGATAATAACCAAGAGATATAGATAATGAATTTTTGAAAGAATGCATTGAAATATTTAACATGTGTTATGACATTTCTAATGTGTTTACCATGACAAACTTGAAAAAAATTTCATATGAGAGATAGAAAGTAAGAGATGAAACCTTGTATTAAATACAAGTAGAGTTTGATTTTAAGGAAAGGAATTTTACTATGTTTAAAAATGAATTTCTTAATATCATCCCATATTATGAAAAGTAGACATGAAAAGCAAAGAATAAATCTTTGTATTAGGAAATGATAGACTTCATCATTTATGTACATGACAGGACCAAGTATGGTCTCCTTATTATTTGGTAAAAATTTAAGAAATATTTGTAAATAAGTGAGATCCATTTTTAAAATATAATTATAGATGTACAGTGATACCTCAAGAAGTAATGGGACCTAGTATAGGTAACTAGGGTTTAAAATATAATTATTTGAATAATTTAATATGAAATTTTGATATTAAAAGTCAATTTTTGAGTTAGATATGCAAGTAAAAAATCAAAAATTTATTGGAAAATTTGTGATTTTAATAGACCTAGTAGATGTTACTAGGGTTTGGAAAAATAAATGTTTTGGAAAATTATTATTGAATTTTGATATTGGAAAGGATGTTTTTATTTAAATATGCTAGTAAAATTTTGGAAAAAGATTGGAAATTTACTAGGAAAGTATTGGGACCTACTATGGGAAACTATGGTTTGAAATAAAATTATTTTAAAATTACTAAAAAAATTTAAAATTTAATGCAAATTTTTCATTTTATTATGCAGGTAAAAAATCATAAAAATATATGAAAAATTAGTAAGAAATTATCTGTAGGGTCTCTAGGATATTTATTTGTAATTGAAGTAAGTTAGGTTCACTAAATGATTTAACAGTTTTAGGAATATTGTTGTATTATTCCTAATTTAGTTAAAGGTTTGGAATAGGAAATTATTAAATAAAAATGGAATAATTAAGCTATTGACATGTGTAAATTATATTGCAATTCTTACCTTTATAAAAAAATAATAAGAGTTAGAAAAGAAGATTTAGCGAGAAACTAATTGATACGACTAAGACAGGGTCTGATACTCACTATGCAAGACTAAAAAATTATCACAAATTGAGATTTGACTTTCATTTTATCATTAGATATGAGCACCAAAAGTGGACAAGAGTGGTACTACCATTATAGTTCACCTCTACCACAATTTTCTTGAGAATATAAGCTTTGTTTGATTTGTTCACTATGTGACTTTATCTATGAAGTTTCAATAGTTAGAAGTTTGTAGATCTCCCTATAGAGTGGAATATTTATTAGAACCCTATACTCCATTGTGTTTTGAACAATTTTAAGATAGATGGGGGCTTAGTGTGTAAAATATTCACTGAATGTGTATCCACACACACTGTGTGGGCATGTTGCCTCCATACCAATACTCTGAAGAGGGATCAAGCCATATTTAGGTCTCCCACTTGATTTGATTTATGTAATAGTGTTATGAAGATGAAAATTGATAAAATAGATGGTCTTGAGGTAGATAAGGACTGGTGTAAGGATTTAAATAAGCTTTTAAGTGTATTCGCTAGTTGTATTTAGAGAAAAGAGAAGATTGTTTAAATAGTCTTTCTTGTATTATTTCTTTCTTAGTGATAATTGATAACCCTTTCCAAATGATATTTGAATGGGATTTTATAGGGATCTATTGGTCATGGATTTAATGTACTCATGTTAGGATGATATGGAAAATTATGGGAAACCCAAAGGAAATGATTGTAGATAGGAGTGGTACCAATGCTATAGTCCAAGTATGGCACTATTATCCTGAGTTGATGGGGCTTGAGGGATGGATCATTCATGAAAAGAGGGGTCTAGCTTAGCTAGGATCAAGTATGGAAGACTAAAAATGATTAAGAATCAATGAAAATATACCTATGTGGGTTATGAGAGCAAAAAAGAGGGCCCTATGGGTTGGGTGTCACAATCCACACTCAAGTTACCAAGTTTTACATTTTATGTAACTACACCCACCAATTATATCTATAAAGAGGTAAAACTCTAGATTACAATGTTGGTTCATAAATGAATCCAATTTAATCCTCTATTATAGATCTGGTCTATAACTACCCATGCTCTACACTTCATTTATCTTCTTCTCTTATCTTCTCTTCTCTTCTCTACCTGACTATCTCTATGTCTCTAGTTTTTTATATTTGACATGATTCAATCATTACAGCAACCTTTTCATGTATCCTAGATGACACATATATAAGCATTTGATCTAGGTTTCAATTATTCTCTATTTTCACACTTAGACTATAACACATCATGCTTATATAAGTTTCCTAGTGTGTTGAACTTAAGCTCTCCCACCATGATTCCTAGTCATTTACTATATTTAACAAATATCAGGGTCTATTAATGATAAAAATGCCTTGATACATAAATTATATTTATCATTGCAATCAATTTCATTATCTATGTCATAATTTATGTCTTAATTGTAAGTTCCCTCCATGTTCTATGGCTTGACCATTAAGATGAAAACATCTTTAAATATTTACCACAGATCTTAAGTTTCATGCCATGATCTAATGGTCTTTATTCAAAATTCTCAACTTTAAAACATGTCCATTGGATCAAGTTCTGACAAGATCATACTCTCTGTTCGATCTTTGTATGCTTCTATGCTTCAAAGTTTAAAATTTAAAATTCATCCATTAGATATTTTGATCCAAGCTCTGAATGTCATTAGATCTTCAAAGATGCATGAACTTTACTTTTTTCTAGTTGTTAAACCTTGATCACTTGATCTAATGTTATTTCGTCATGACTCTTTTCAACAAATGTGTTCCATTGATTTCGTCAAAGTAGCTCAATATTTAACTCACCTCTATCTCATTAAACATCAATAACTTTATTATATTATGTCCACTCACTTAATTATATCTTAATTACATGACTAACCTCTCACTATTTGATCTTCTAACAAGCTTGAATTTTATCTCTGATGAGCTCCCATGAGGGTGACACTTGGAACTAACATGTGCCTTTTGTACCTTTCTTGTCAGTTCCCACTATAGTGACACTTGTCACTAGCATGTTCCTTCTACACATTATTAGTCCCTATGATTATCACACTTGGCACTTACATGTTCATTCGAAGGTACCTTTGATAATTTAACTTTTCTCTAATTTATTAGATCTTCAATGTATGATGAAGTGCTAACCATTGGATCTTCTAACAAGCTTGATCTATATCTCTGCTTAACATTAAACTTTGACCACTTGTCTACATCTCGATATATCCTTACATCTTGGACAAAACATGCTCTATTTATCTCTTTGATATTTTATTGATCTTTACCTTGTGCATATTTGACTAAGTATGGGAACCATCTCAAATATGCTTAGAAGGCTAACTTTGAACATCCATATATTTTTCTTTGTTCATCTATCTTTTCTAAAATTTGGACCATATAAACTAGGAAAGATAATTTACAAACCCATATTCTCATTTATTCCTAAATAATTCATTCATGTGAGATATAACACCATTAATCTACTGACTCAAATTATTTTCCATAGAGTTAACTATGCCTAAAACTACCTATAAGGCCAACTTTGTTGGCTAACTTTTGTTGTGCTTAGTTGCATGACCTAAAATTTAGTGAATAATATCTTATTAAATATAATATTCCATCCATATATTTATATACTCTTTAAATCTTCATACACTCAATACATGACTCATATTTTCTTAAAACTTGTAAATTTGGCTGTGTGAAAACACTATGAAAATGCCTAGAAGCCTGACTTTACTCATGCATATCTTTTGTCACGCTATATCACGTGAATTAAGATTTATCACATAAAAACTATGTAAAAAATGAACAAACCCATATGATTATGTTATCATAACACCTCCATGTGTGCAAATGTTGACCTTATCAACATACATACTTTGCTCTACTTAAACCTTTTTGCAAATTTGGCTAACTATAAAAACTTAGTGAATTCTATTTGAGTAGCCAATTTTGCATCCTCTTATCTTTGATCATGTCATGTCCCCTTTTTCTTGGACATTGACAGACTTGATGGTTAGCCTATTATATGACCTTCGTAGGCTAATAGGATGGATAGAGGGTCATAATGGAGCTTGGCTTGACTTTGATTCGCAAAATTTCTACATTTGGTTTTCATTCAGGTTATTTCAGACGCATTGGGCCTGAGCTCCTACTTTTTAGGGATATTTGATATGCAGTGGAGCACCTTTATTTTGGTATGGTCATGTGCGGAATCACTCCCTGATTCACTTGCTTCGATCGGTTTGAGGATCTGACGTATATTGAGGGAGATATTAATATTTGATTGATTTAATCAAATATTAATTATTTGGTCTCATTAATAATTAATAATTAATTATTAATTATTAATTATTTAGTCTAATTTTAAATTAGAAACCCTAATGCTAATTTAAGAAACCCTAATTAGGGAAAGCATATCTTTTAAGGGTATAAGGGTTTCACATGGAGGCCATTTTTGATTATGCATAGATTATTGATTATTGAAAATTGAAGAAATTCTTCTGTGAAGACTGAGCCAAGGGTTCCAGGATTCCATTGTAGTGGAGAACGTCAACTCTTCATTGTGTGCGATTTAGAGGCTGTGAGATATCAGTTGATTTATTGCCAAATTGAGAGATAGCTTCATCCAGAAGTTATCACAGAGGTACAGATTTGAGAGATAGCTTCATCCAAAAGTTATCACAAAATTCATGGGTTGAGAGATAACTTCACTCAAAAGTTATCACAGTATTACAGGTATTTCTTAATTTAGTTTTTGATTCAATAAATTATACAGATAGAGGTATTCTGTATTAGAATAGTATATCTTCAGATCAGGTGGTTCAGCAATCAGGTGTTAAGAATAGACAGGTTGGCAGCCGTACTAAGTCCGTATAGGTCCGTACAGATTCCCACAGATACCGACACCAGCAGACAGAGATCCCCAATGACCGACATCGGCCGTCTGAGGACCAATGTCGGCAGATAAGGACCTACAGAGACTGACGTCGGTAGTATATCGATCGATGTCAGTGACTGTGTGTGTCGACACAGCAAGCCGAGACTTCCAAAATTGCAAGTTTATTCCCAGTTTGCATAATTTTAGGGTTTTAAGACCATATCTATAATATTCTTTGATTTGCATAAGAAAGGACATCTATTGTAATCAGCTGGATGAATGATAAGATCTGTGATTTGTTTATGCATGTTTGAATCTATTCTGCAAATTGTATCTTGTTCAGAGCTTTTGTAGGAGAAAAAAGAAGCCCCTAAGTAAGGGATATCACAGTGGTATCAGAGCCAAATTTCTGCCATCCTGTTGGGCACATCAGAACTAATGTCTTGCCATTCTGTTGGGTAGCTTGGGTATCAGTATGGCTTTAACAGATGTCAAATATTTGGAAGGAAGAATGCACAATGCGAAGAAGAAGCTAGATAATCCATTCCAGTAAGCAGATGACATTCTAAAAACATTGGAGGAGTTAGAAACTTATTTGAGCCAGGTGGAGCAATCAAATACTTATGATATGCAAAGAGCGTTATCTCCAACATTTAATTCATTGGTGCAGCCCCGATTATTGAGACATCATGATGAGGTGGTAAGACTTGCAGCCCTCTCTTGCATTAGTGAAATCATGAGGATCATAGCTGGCTTTGATTTTAATGATGATCAGATTATGAGAGAGGTACTTTATGCCATGGTAAAAAGCTTCGAAAAGTTGGATAACATTAGAGACCTTCATTTCTCAAGGAGGGCAAGGTTACTTGAAATATTTACAAGGTATGGGTTTGAAAACATTATGATGTTAGTAGGTTGTATTGGTGAAATTCGCATGATGTTTAAAATATTTTGGAATATTTTAGATAAGTTTCATTCTAGCAATATATTGGCATCAATGCACTCTATTATGTTCACAATCTTGTTTGAGGAGGAGGATAAAATTTCCAAACTTTTGGCAGAAGATTTATGGTATGTCTGGACAAAAGGGAGAAATGTCTCACCTAGAGCTTGCATGTGGTTAAAGAATTTAATTAATAGGCCCAAGGATCGTAGTGCTTTCCCTATGACATGCAACCACTTGCATGATGAGTTTGACAGTCATGCTGATCTAGTACAGGGAGATATTAACACATCTTTAGGTAATGATTTATCCGCATTATCTTCACAGGTAGGAGTAGTTGAGGATGTTGTTGATGAGCTTTGTCTTAAGGTGAGTCTAACTCAGGAGTTAGACAGTGAGGATGAGTCTGATGCTTGTATGCAGAGTGTGGAGGTGTACTCAGATGTTAGTACACTGAGTGTTGGTGATGAGTATGTTTCTATAGCTGCTTATGAGGAGCATGGGGTTGAGGCTCACACACATATTCAAGGCTTGGGAGTACCTGATTCTGAGGAGCTTGGGATACCAGTGGAGTCGAGTCTCCAGATTGATTCTTCTCACACATTTGACAGTGTGGTACAGTTGGTTGTGCCATAGATACAGAGGGATCAGTTATGGGATGGATTAACACCATCTTTTGTAGATGGAATTTGCAGTTGCCAATTACACAGCTTACAGGATCGACACATCCAGGGTAGTTGTGATTTCAGAGATTGGTTGAGTTGTGTTCGCCAATTTGATTATGGGTTCCTCTTTGTTTTACTTTTGATGATATTGCAGGTACTTACATTGATTTACAGCAGTGTAGGGCATAACTACATTTGGGATCCAGGTGGATCGAGTAGTTCATTTTTTTGAGATTGCTTGGGGACAAGCAATTTCTGGAGGGGTAGATTGTCATGTCCCCTTTTTCGTGGACATTGACAGACTTGATGGTTAGCCTATTATATGACCTTCGTAGGCTAATAGGATGGATAGAGGGTCATAATGGAGCTTGGCTTGACTTTGATTCGCAGAATTTCTACATTTGGTTTTCATTCAAGTTATTTCAGATGCATTGGACCTGAGCTCCTACTTTTTAGGGATATTTGATATGTAGTGGAGCACCTTTATTTTGGTATGGTCATGTGCGGAATCACTCCCTGATTCACTTGCTTCGATCGATTTGAGGATCCGACGTATATTGAGGGAGATATTAATATTTGATTGATTTAATCAAATATTAATTATTTGGTCTCATTAATAATTAATTATTAATTATTAATTATTTAGTCTAATTTTAAATTAGAAACCCTAATGCTAATTTAAGAAACCCTAATTAGGGAAAGCATATCTTTTAAGGGTATAAGGGTTTCACATGGAGGCCATTTTTGATTATGCATAGATTATTGATTATTGAAAATTGAAGAAATTCTTCTGTGAAGACTGAGCCAAGGGTTCCAGGATTCCATTGCAGTGGAGAGCGTCAACTCTTCATTGTGTGCGATTTAGAGGCTGTGAGATATCAGCTGATTTATTGCCAAATTGAGAGATGGCTTCATCCAGAAGTTATCACAGAGGTACAGATTTGAGAGATAGCTTCATCCAAAAGTTATCACAAAATTCTAGGGTTGAGAGATAACTTCACTCAAAAGTTATCACAATATTACAGGTATTTCTTAATTTAGTTTTTGATCCAATAAATTATACAGATAGAGGTATTCTGTATTAGAATAGTATATCTTCAGATCAGGTGGTTCAGCAATCAAGGGTTAAGAACAGACAGGTTGGCGGCCGTACTAAGTCTATATAGGTCTGTACAGATTCTCGCAGATACCGACACCGGCAGATAGAGATCCCCAGTGACCGACATCGGCTGTCTCAGGACCGACGTCGGTAGATAAGGACCTACAAAGACCGACATCGGTAGTATATCGACCGACGTCGGTGACTGTGTGTGTCGACACAGCAGGCGAGACTTCCAGAATTGCAAGTTTATTCCCAGTTTGCATAATTTTAGGGTTTTAAGAGCATATCTATAATATTCTTTGATTTACATAAGAAAGGACATCTATTTTAATTATCTGGATGAATGATAAGATCTATGATTTGTTTATGCATGTTTGAATCTATTATGCAAATTGTATCTTGTTCAGAGCTTTTGTAGGAGAAAAACGAAGCCACTAAGTAAGGGATATCACAGATCATGATTCATCACATGACTTTTAATTTGACACATATGAACTAGGGACTAATGTGATCAAAATTATATGATTAACTCCCCCAGACTCTTCCACATGTGTTAACGGTGACATCATCAAACTGCTTTCTCAGATTTTTTACAACTAGACCCAAAAATTTTAGATGAAACAAAGAACTACAAGATGAGATCCAATGATTTTCATACTAATTATAAGCACTCTTTACACCTAATATGGACTCTTCAACATTTACATACCAATAATATCATCCATCAAATGTATAACGTAGGCAAAAACTAAAGAACCATGTAAGAATACTAAGGCTCATTAAAGCACACTTTGCCATTATCATTATAACACACAAGACACCTGATCAACATCTTTGGACACCTTGTATACATCATTTAAAAAATTATAACAATCCCCACCTTTGTCATTGATGTCAAAAACCTATATAAAATTTATTCTCAAACTTTATCCCTCTCTTCAGGTACTTTCTCTCTCTTTAACACAACAACAAAGTGGGCTAAAACTTATGATCATGTGGACCTAAAAAGACTTCAAAGACAAATAATATGTATATACCATCTATAAGAGATGATTCTATCTCCCAGTAACATTGATCAAACCTCTTCTCACCTTTAGTTTCTCAAACATGATCCATGACTACACTCTTTTTGATCATACAAGGCTTTTATGAGAAAACAAATATTCATGAATAATAAAAACTACATAAACTCACCTTGTAAACATTAAGAGGGAATCCCTTATTTCACCTAAGTTCCCTTATATCTCTTCTTTTAGTAATTTTAAACACTTCTATGATACTCCCCTAGACACATGGCTTATCACTAGGATCTAGTGATGTGATGTAAGAGCCTCCACTCCCAACTTCTATCTTAGATAATCAAATTGTTACTTAAGAAGAGGTTTGGTGAATATTTTTACAATATAGTCCTCAGTCAGCACATAATCCATTATGACCTTTTGATATACAACCCTTTATCTTAATAATTTATACTTGATTGATATGTGATTGATTTTGGAATGCATCACTAGATTCTTAGATATGTTAATAACACTTGAATTATCACAAAGAATAGAGATAGGTGATGTGTACTCTAACTTGATGTATTTTAGTTTTTAATCCATCCAAAAGACTTGATTGAAATATGCCACTACTACCACATATTATGCTTCTACTATAGAAATAGTAACTAACTCTTGGTTTTTACTCAGCCATGAAACACGTTTGTTTTCAAGAAAAATGCACCACCACTAGTGTTTATCCTATCATCAACACTTCCTGACCAATCAACATTCGTATATGCTATCAAAGTGAAATATTCACTATTAGGATACCATATTCCATAGTCATTTGTTCTCTTAATGTAATGAACGATCCTTTTCACTACCTTGACATGTGACTCTTTAGAAGCAACTTGAAATCTTGTAACCATGGACACTAATTACATGACATCTAGCCTTGATGGAATTGGGTATAACAAGATACCTATCATTGATATGTACATAGTCTTATTTGCATAAAGGAGTGCATCCTCTATGATCAAATTGAATCTAATTATCATGGGAGTATAAACTATTTTACCATCTTCCATACCAAAGATCTTGAGCATTTCTTTAGCATACTTGGTTTAATATATAAATATCCCTTCATTAGTTTATGTTACTTGTAATCTAAGTAAGAAAGAAAGTTATCTAAGCATAGACACATCAAAATCATTTTGAATATTAGTATAAAATTATTTATACATTATATTTTTGTTAGCCCTAAAAATGATGTCATCTACATAAACAACAATAATCAACCTCTTCTCACCTTCTGATTTCAAGTATACATTGTTATCTGCACATCTTTTATTGAATCCTTACTTTTATAGTTACTATTCTAATATTGAATTCCATGATATAGATGTTTTTTTGAGACCATACAGATCTTTCTTCAGTATTCACACATAATCTTCTTCCACTGACAGTTGAAAAACTTTACATTTTTGTATGTAGACTTCCACTTCTAGGTTCCCATTCAAAAATGTAGACTTAACATCCATTTGATAGACTTTGAATTTCTTATAAATATAAAATGCTTGAAACATTCTTAGAGCTTCCAATTTTGAAAATGGAGAAAATTTTTACTCAAAATATATTTCTTCAACTTGTATATATCCTTTGGAGTCCATTTTTATGTTATTTGTTACGACCGTTCCATCCTCATTGAGCTTGTTTCTAAAGACCCATTTTGTACCTATTATATTCTTATTTGAAGGTCTTGGAACTAATTCCAAAGTTTTATTATTTTCAATTTTTATCAGTTATTCTTCCATGGATTTTATCCATTTTTCATCCTTTCTAGATTCAACATAACTCTAAGGCTCAATTTTAGACATTAGATGAAAACTTACTTGCTCCTTGTTTTGTCAACTCTTCTCCTTGTCTAAATTCCTTCATTCTTATTGCCAATGATCTTCTCTATAGGATGATCATTTTGAATAAATCTTAGAGTTTCATTTTCATTTGATTAATTAGGCTCTTCATTAGATGCTTCCTCTTTAAACTTATATTCTTCTTCATAGATGTCCTTTTTAGGTTTAACATGCTTCATGCCTTTTTTAACCTTGACATTCATGCACTCTACAATATTTTATAGCCTTTTGTTGTAACATAGGTATACAATTCTTTAGTGAAATAACCAATAAATATTCCTTCATCACATATTGATTAAAAGCATCCAAATTTGTCCTCCTTTATCTTGATATAGCATTTGGTACCACATACTTTGAAGTACTTAATACTGGCATGTTTTCCTCACCATAGTTCCTAGGCAGTTTTGTCAATGTTTACCCTTAACTAAACTCTATCCAAGATATATAGTATTATTTGGCTACTCTCTAATATCCATTAATTAACTTGTCCTCTTTTAACATAGTTATGGACATCTCCTTGATTGTCTTGTTCTTTCTCTCAACAACTCCATTCTACAATGGATTCCTTGCAATAGAGTAATGCATTTTGATTCCATGCGTCTCATAGTACTATATGAACTCATTTGAGGTGAATTTTTCACCTTTATCATATCTTAAACATTTTATTTTATTCCTTTATCATTCTCTACCATGGACCTAAATATCATGAATCTCCCAAATGCATGTGACTTATCCTTCAAAAAGGCTACCTATATCATTCTTGAATAATCATCTACAATTAATATGATGTATTTCTCTCTTTTAGATCCTCTTGTCTTGGTAAGACCACAAGGATTAATATGAAATAATTATGGAATATTTATATTTATATAATTATTTTTTTAAAATATGACCCATATTTTCTTACCTTGTTGACATTCCCTTCAAGTAGTGTCTGCAGGTTTAGTTATTTTAAACATGTGTCTAACACACTTATTTGAGATCACCTTACCAGGTTATCAAAATTGACATGGCCCATTCTTCTATGCCATAACCAACTCTCATAAATCTTTCCTATCAAGAATATATTACCATTTACTTTAATAATAATATATATATTTCTTTAAGTTATTTTCCCTTATGTAATTAGTCTTCTAGATATATTTAGCTTGTAGCCTTATGCATTAAATTTGACCTTATATCCATTGTCACACATTTGGTTGAAACTTAATAGACTATGTTTCAATCATTCAAAATTAAGGACATCATGTGTAGGTACTTTTCCATCTATTTTTGTGGTTATTTTCTTAATTTGATAAGCTTGATCTTATCACTAGTCATGTATTTTGAGAAACCACTATCTATCACCCACAAATTTTCTCCTTAACATGTAGTGCCATTTGATAAATCTTAGATTATCTTTCACTTTCCACATATCCTTATGTTTCTTATTTGTATTATTTTTATATTTTTTAGAGACTTTTGAACCTTTGTTCACAGTAGGAGGCATGCATTTCTTCTTACTTTGTGTTTTTAGTCTTACAAAGTTTGTTTTACATTATTTAGCTATGTGACCATAATTATTGCAATTATAGAGTACTAAATTTTTATCTAATAATGGATCAAATTAATTTATAATTACAAAGTTTTTTTTTCCCTTTTAGGTATATCCCTAAATTTAATAGCGCTATGACCAAAATGATTACATGTATAGCAATAACAATAGAAAGATGAGGAATACCTATACATAGCATTTCTTTGTGTAGGATAATGAGATCTTCTAAAATATAACTTATTCATGTCTGAGTGTGTAACCATCTAAATCTACTACCTTTGTCTTCTTCTTTTATTTAGGATTTTTTTCTTCTTCATCTTTATTCACATCATCATTTATTTTGTATATCTTTTTATACTTATAATATTTCTCTTTCTTTGCTCATAATTCTCCTTCTACTTTGAAGTTATCATATAGGTTAGTAGATGTACTAGTTATGGATCTTTTTCCTTTTTTATAATCAAGACCAGATTTCTAATTTTAAGGATTTTTAGAGTTGATCAAATCATAAAGCCTATATAATATTCCATTCAGTTTCATACCTCTATCTATTTGATCTTTAACTTTCTCAAGTTCTTTTCTCAAAGCCACTATATCTACTTTAGATTTATGCACTTATCAAATGTAGATTTTAGTTCATGTTTGACTACATATTCTATTGTCTTGACCTCTTCAACTTGTGTTTTTATGTTAACCACCATCTATTCATATTTTTCAATACTTTTTAACATTTTCTCAATCTCCTTTTATCCAAGCTTCTTCTATTTTGAGTTCTCTTTCCTAATCTTGTCAATTTCTTCTTGAGCACAGATGAGTTCACACTCTACATCCACTTCTCCTTCATCTTCTTCATCACAATCTTGAACTTCTTATTTTTCTAGATATACATAATTTGATCATAATGACATGAATATGGATTCATTTCCCTCAACGTTAAAGGCACAATCATGGTCATGATCTGAACTATGACTATCATCTAATGAACCACTATCTTCTCTTGTGTACAGACCTTTATTATTTTTTAAGAAGTTATTCTTCTTATAATAGTGGGGTTTTGTATTTATACTATTCTCTTCTTTCTTAGATTTATCCTTTTTATTATAAGTTTGTTTAGTAGCAAAATGTCATACTTTATCATATTTAAAACATTTAAAGGGTAACTTAACTTTATACTTTCCAAACCCTCTTTTTAATATTATGATAAAGTTGGCTTCTTCTTCATCAGTCTCCTCATATCTAGATGTAGGTGCTTTTTCCTTTACTAGTTTACATGGTTTGAATGTAGCATCTCTCTTCAAGGCATATGCTTCTCCCATTCTCATCTCATAGATAGTGAATGTTCCTTGCAACTCATCAACAATGAGTTTAGCCAAAACTCTTACTTTTTTTATTGCAGATATTTTAGATTCATACCTTTATGGAAGATATATTAGGACATTTTTAAAAATAAATAATTATTTAATATCTTCTCTAAGGCCTCTTACTGAATTTACTATGTTATCTACTCTAAGTAAGTAGTCTGCAATTTTCTCTTCTTCATTCATTTTAAGGCTTTCAAACTTACCTTTAAATGTTTGTAGCTTGACTTGATTTACCTTGTCATCACCTTGATAGATGCTCTTTAGTTTGTTACATATATCTTATGAATTTTTATAATTCATTAATTTGACAAACTCTAAATTAGAAAATTATCATATAATATAATTATTAGCCTTGACATTACTCTCATATGGTTTCTAGGTAGCCTGATTAGTAGGAGTTGTAGCAAGAGATATATATCCATTTACAGTAGACATCCATACATCAAACCCTGATGAACATAGATATTATTCTGTTATAATCCTCTAAAATGTATATTTTGATCCATAAAATAGAGGTGATTTGTTTGATGAAGATCCTTCTTGACTAACCATTTGTGTTCATCCTTCAATATCTACCTGAGCTAATTAATCTTCTCCTAAAGGACTAGGGCTCTGATACCAATTCTTGGAAAACAAATATCTACTGAGAGGGAGGGGTGAATTAGGATATTGACTAAATTTTTCCTATTTCAAATCATTTAATGTATACTAAAACATATATTCCAAGATCACACATATAAACACACATAAAGCTAGATATACTATGAAAAACCCAATAAGGGAAAAACTACCATGAAAATATATTTTATAATCTATTATTCTAATCTAGCCTTATAATCAAGAACCTCACTAGTTATAATGTTTAAGGGCACCAACTCTAATGAGACACTGATCCCTTGATTTAAGAGAGCCTACTCTAAGGAAGCATCATATCCCTAACTGAGCACCAACTCATCTTATCTAATGTCACTTACCAATCATATATATATGGAGCTACAACTCTATATTACAATGTTGGTTCATAAATGAATCCAATTCAATTCTTTATTATACGTCTGGTCTATAATAGCTCATTCTATACACTTCATCTCTCTTATTCTCTTATCTTCTCTACCCCTCTATCTATGTGTCTATACTTTTCTATATTAACACAATTAAATCATATTAGAAACATTTTCATGTATTCTAGATGAAACATATATAAGCATTTAATCTAGGTTTCACTTACTATCTATATTCACAGTTGGACTATAACACATCATGCTTTTGCAAAATTCTTGAATTTTAAACTCAAGCTCAACCATCATGATTCTTGGTCATTTACTATATTTAGTAAATATTAGGCTCTAGTTATTGTGTGCATGCCTTGATACACAAATTTGATTGATCAAAACAATAAATTTCCTTGTCTATGTCATAATCTACTACTTAACTACAAGTTCCCTACATATTCTAGGGCTTGACCATTATGATGAACACATCTTTAAATATTGACTGTATATTGCAAGTTTTAATCCATGTTATAATGGTATTTATTCAAATATCTTAGCTTTAAAATGCATCCATTGGATCAGGTTTTGATAGGTTCTTGTTCTATGTTGTATCCTTGTACACTTTTAGGATTTAATGTTTCAACATTAAAATGCATCCATTAGATATTTTCATCCAAAATCTTACATGACATTAGATATTAAAATATGCACAAACTTCACTTCTATCTAGTCATTAAACCTCAATCACTTGGTATAATCTCATTACTTCCTGAGTATTTGGAATGAATATGCTCCGTCGATCCCATCAAACTAGCTCGATCTTTAACTCACCTCTATCTCATTAAGCATCGATAACTTTATTGCATTGAGTCCAATTTATCTATTATATCTTCATTACGTGATCAAATTCTCACCATTAATTTTTATGACAAGCTTAAACATTATCTCTGATGAGCTCCTATGAGGGTGACACTTGACACTAGTGTGTGCCTTTTGCACCTTTACTATTAGTTTTTGCTATTATGAAACTTGTCAATAGTGTGTTCCTTCTACACATTGTTAGTCCCTATGCTTATGATACTGGGACTCACAAATTTACTCAAATTTACCTTTAACAATTTTAATTTACTCCCATTTAGTGGATCTTCAATGTATGATTAAGTGCTAAACATTAGATCTTCTGACAAGATTGATTTATATTTCTTCTTATTGTTAAACTTTGATCACTTATCCTTATCTCATTGCATCCTAATATCTTAGAGAAAACATACTCTATTGATATCTTTGATATTTTCTTGAGCTTTACCTTGTGTAGATTTGACTGATTATGGGAAGCATATTAAATATGCCTAGAAGGCTATCTTTACACATTAATATCTTTTACTTTGCTCATCTACCTGTTCTAAAATTTGGACCATAAAAACTAGGCATGATAATGAACAAACCCATATGCTCATTTATTCCTAAATACTTCATGTTTTTAATATATAATTACGTTAATCTAATCACTAAAATTATTTTACCATAGAGTTAACTATGCTTTAAAACTGCCAAGAAGGCCAACTTTGCTCTTGCATAACTTTTGTTGCACTTAGTCACATGACCTAAAATTTAATGAATAAGATCCTATTATATAGGTGATTCCATCCATATATCCATATTATCTTGAAACCTTAATATGTGTAATAAATGACATCATCAAAATGCTTACTTAGATTTTCTTACAACCTATAAAGTTTTCTACGTATAGGAAAACACTATTAAAATGACTAAAAGCCCAACTTTGCTTATGAATATCTTTAGTCATGCTACATTGCATGGCCTAAGATTTAGCATGTAGAAACTAAGTTAAAATTGAATAAACCCATATGATCATTTTTTTCTAACACCTCTATGTGTGAAAATTTCAACCCCATTAACATGATTACTTGGCTCTACTTGAGCCTTTTTGCAAATTGGGATAAGTATAGAAACTTAGTGAATTATGTTTGAGTATCCAACTTTTCATCCTCATATATTTTATTGAGATTCATTGTGTGACTTACAATCTACTACATATCAACTAGGGACTAATTTGATCCTAAACATATGACCAACTCCCCCAAAATCATCTACACATGGTAATGGTAATGTCATCAAAATACCTTCTCATATTTTCTACCATTAAACCAAAAATGTCTATATGAAACAAAGAACTACCAAATGAGATCCACTCATTTTCATACTCATTATAATCACTCTTTACACCTCATATGGATTTTACAACATGTCCATACCAACAATATCATCTGTCAAATACCTCACTCAAGAAAACACTGAAAAACCATTTAATAAAACTAAGTCTCATTAAATCACACTTTATCATTAACATTGTAGAACATATGAAACCTTATCAACATCCTTGGACACCTTGCAGACATCATTGACAAAGTTTGAACATTAAATCTATCTTAAATTGACTTTATAGGTGTATTTTATATTTAAATTTCAAACTTCTATGGCTCCTCTCTCTTCACCTTCCTTTTCCTTAATTTTTTAAATAATTTTTATTCAATACAATTTGAATAAATTATACGCTCCATGAAAATTTGGATGGAAAGGAATCATAACTGAAGAAATAATTTCATCCTTTATCTTTATCATTGATAAGGTGAACTTTTTTGAAGGTTATTCTTAAACAACAATTTATGATGATCTTTTAGATAATTCCATTTGATCAAGGTCAGCATCAACATGATCCTTCAGAGAATATTTACTCAAAGGTTTCAATCTATTATTGATTACACTGTCACCTACCATAGAACTATTTTCTACCACCTAAATAAGAACTACTTCATTGTTTTGATTATCTACTTCATTTTTTAACATATTTTGTAGTTATTTTAAAGTGAGCTCCATTTATTTACACATCACTTAAAATTTCAAGTGGGTTATGATTACTTACACCTCAGTTTTCAAACCTTTTAAATATTTAAAGAACCATTTGTGACTATTTAACAATTGGATTTTATTCACCATTACTTATGTGAGGGTGTCTTCTATATGTAGAGGATAGGATGACCTGTAACTATGATCTTTCTATCAATAAATTAGGAATTAAATAAATTAAATCAAATATATCTTGTGTATACGTAAATAATAAGGGAAGGGCCAATAGTAGATATAGAAGAGCATAATCTATAACTCAAATGTCATGTGGAAAGGGTTCTAAAGCCTAAGACTATGACACAAGGATATTTATCATACTAAACCTTGACAAAGGTAATTTTTTGTAACTATGATTGTAAATATGAAAGGAAAATAAATGATTTCAAAGGGGTACAAGTTGAGTAAATGATGTGTAAGTAATTATAAATAAGGTGAGGTGAAATAGTTGACCAAGGAACGGTCTATGCAACCTAAGGTGATTAATGACAAGTCTAATAAATTATAATTATACACCAATTTATTAAACATAAGTAATATTATAAACAAGGATACACATACATATATCCACAACACAATAAACAAAAAAACATATAATTTAATAAGAAATAATGGAGAGAGTGTACTCTGATATAATTTTGTATCTTTAGGTACACCTATTGATGCTTCAATATCCATTTTAGATAAAATGGAGATTTATAATATAATGTTGTAGGTTGAAAACATCATATGTTTGGATATAGACCTAGATATCCTTAGTTAGGAACTCACAATGGACTCTCTTTTTAAGCTTCATTGACATCACAAGACATGATCACCAAGATAAGGTTTTATACCACTAGCTTTCAAAACTACTTACATAAGGAAGAAATATGGGTAAAATTAGAGTGTATGAATGTAATATGATATCATATAAATGAAATATGACCCCTATACATATAGACTAATTTAACACCTAAAACTAACCCTAAACTCTATGATGGCTATATTAGTTATGACTATTTACGGTTGGAAGACCTTATTTGGTACAATATTATATCAACCAAATCAATATAATAAAAATATTAAAATATATACTCATAAATTTATTAGGTAGGTGGGTTGAGTACATGAAGGATAAAACAAGAAAACACATTTTACTAGGCAGGATGATACCATAATATGTGAGGAACATAAAAAATCTAGATGGGATGTATATAGAAGGTAAAGATGATCATAAAATTAGATGAGGTTAGATTGTTAGTAATAATGATCCAAACTTATAGATCATAGAAATATTTCACAAAATACCACAAGTTATTCCAACCACATTTTGGATGCATGCTTTGGAGTGTGTACTAAGGGATATTGATCCTTCAACAAACTACTAAAATAAAAAGTCTCAATAACTGATAAGTTAAAAAATATTGTGCATAAAAAATTTTCACTTGAATCTCACTATGTGTCAAAATAGTATACTATTGTATGGTTATTTGGGAAAGAGACATAACAAAAATAAAGAGCATAATTAAAATTAAATGCTAAAAAAAATTAAAGTAAAGAAAAAATAGAATCTATACATTCACTTACATATCTAGTCATAGATCATTATAAAAATGGCATATGTGATAGAAGGTACCTTATGATAAAATCAAGAGGCTAACATGAAAAACAAGATAAAATTTATTTTTTTGGAAAAAAAAACTCTTTTATCCAATTAAAATTATCTATCTCAATAATGTTATAATGCTTACTTTAGCTCAAGAAAAGAACCTACAAAAAGCAATATATGGGGGGAAATGAATTTCATTAATAATAATTGAAAGATGGGAAATTTTATTAAAAAAAAATCTATAAAAAGATACAAACTATTCATTTGCATATTTTCTATTTTTTTGAAAACTTGGAGCTTTCTTTATCCAAATTCACTGTTATGAGATATTATGGCTCATAGATGAGGAGGTGAATGAGTTGAGGGATCATTATAGCTATGGTCAAATCCCTAGATGTAGGTGGTTAATTTATTGTTTATTTTTATCATTTTTGGGTCAAATAAACAAAATTAGTATATTGAGGAACTAGGGCATCTCTATGTAATCAAATTCACTACAAAAATGTGTAAACAAGGGTAAAATTAGGATGTGAAATAGGCATTTGACAAAAAATAAAATAAAAGGTAAAATTTACATATTAGGTCTAAGGAAATAAATTACCACCCTTCGATAATTCTATCAACCAGATTAATATAGTTTTTAAGTGAAATAATAAACTCATTATCGATATCATAGGGTATGGATAGTTTAGGTAGGTGTAATACTAGTCAATATCATGTGGTGTGGCCACAACAATTTACAATTAGACAACTATTTAGTATTATGGTTAACACTATCTAGTTTTAGTAGATAAGTATGGTTGATACAACATTACACTAGGGTAGTACAATTCACTCCTAAATTTTCAAAAAGTTTATTTTTAAAAACTTACCCTTATAAACACCATTCTTTATATAAGGGAGGATAAGTTGTATATCAAACATAAATGATTAGTGAGTAATGAACTAAAATTAATCTCCATTGTAACCATTTTTAATGTTAAATAGTAGGACCACTCCTGCAAGTGATAATCCACCAGGTTACCATTTACAGATAGAAATTCAAACATTTATCCATACATATGAAGCACACTAGATGGGTTTTGACACATAAATAGAATCCATATACTTTCTCTTGGACCATATGCCCTAAGGTTCACTACACCATTTAGTTCCTATTGATATGAAAAAACACTATTAACACCTCATGTAAAGATCTCCATTTCAACTAGCAATTAGATATCCCCATTGCTATTCTTTTACAACTAAAAGATGTCATATTATACTCTATTCCATTGAATTCATTTCTTGACTAAATTCAATCTATAAAGACAACAACATTGTTGCAAAAAAATATGTAGGTCCAAGTGGGCAGGAAATAAGACTCAAGATAAAAGTGAAACTTTGGACTTATGATAGAGATATAAACTAGTGTTATAAATGCACAAAAATAACATGATAAAATAATAAAACAAGAAAGATAGAGTTGTATAGGAAAACAAAAAAATAGAATATATTAAATTCACTCTAAAACTTATATTACAAAATAATAAACTATAACTATATCTATTCATAAAAATCTTACAAAAAAATTCTATAATGACCTTCCTTGATGATCTAACTATTTTAAGAAAATAGCATCCCTCTACCCTATCTTCTTCTCACTTTGTCTTATACTCCATATTATATAATCTATTATTGCATTCTTCTGTACAAAATGTGTCTCTTTCTCTCCAGACTACTCTCCATCTTGATTCTACATTCATTACTAACACTTTTATCTTACATTATTTTTGTCTATTACCCCTTTTTTTACATATTATATAAATCACCTACTACCCAAATTTCACCCCAATCCAAATGGTTTCAAAAATAATCAAATTAAAATTGCCACATAACTACTAAGAGACATAGGAGCTAGATAGGTTATGTGAAAAGGTAAGAATATATTATTTTAACACTCAAAATTATTCTAGACCTTTATTCCATGTTGTGCTGACATCTTTTCACACTCTAAAACATTTATGACCTTTCCTACATATTATTCTTGCCCATATGCTTATGTATCAATTATGTTGAACTCTAGAGCTAAAGAATTGAACTCTAGAGCTAGTATGTACTTTAGAGATAGATTCATGAAATAGGGAGCTAGTATATTACACTATAGAGCTTTGTTGATGGACACTAAATCTTAATTAATGAATTTTGGATTTTGGTTGTCAGACTTTAGATCTTTACTAAAGGAATTTAGAACTACTATACAACCATCTAGGGTGAATGTTATTGCATTTATGACCCACAATATTCCTCTTAAACACATATAACTATTCTTTGGTAAAGCCTTACTAGATATAATAATTAGTTCTAAATTATCATACAAAACTTAAGGTCTATTATTTTTAATATGATTTTCATTGATGTTAAATGGGTGATTATTAGCATTATGGATGCCATTGATGTTTAGAGCTGAGTATGGTGATTTGAGATTGTACGGAGGATTTTATCAGAGGTCAAGGATGATTGGAGTGCTTATTTCCTTGAGTGGAATTCATATAATTCTTCATTATGTTCATCTAGACATTTTGAGTCTATGATAAGAAAATTTTATAAGTCAATTTGTTGACTTTACCATTGTCATGTGTGGATGAGTCTGGGGTAGTTGGTCATATGGTTATGATGAAATTAGTCCCTAATTATTATACACTAAATTTAAATTCATGAAATGAAGTGCAATTGAATATGTGATGATGAAAAGTTGGCTACTCAAAGAGAATTTACTAAGTTCTAATAACTATTAAAATTTGTGAAAGGGCTCAAGTAGAGCCAAGTAAGCATGTTGATGAGGTTAACATTCACACATAGGGAGGTGTTAGGACAAAATGATCATATGGTTTTATTATTTTTTGTGCCTTTCTTATATGTGATAAATCTAAGGTCATGTAATGTATAATGAAAAAGTATATGCATGTGAAAAATTTGGCTCTCAAGCATTTTGATAGTCTTTTCTCACACATCCAAGTTTTCAA
>JARHVA010002210.1:1002500-1127500 GCA_037957365.1 Torreya grandis
ATGGGAGAATTAGATACCTTCAAGAAAGAAGTTACATTCAAAGTAGCTAAATAAGTAAAATTCGAAGCACCTACATCTAGATCTAAGGAGACTGATGAAGAAAAAGCCAATTTTATCAAAAGATTAAAAATAGGTTTTGGAAAGTACAAAGGTAAGTTACCCTTTAAATGATTTAATTATGGTAAAGTAGGACATCTTTCTACTAAATACCATTACAAAAAAAATGATAACTATGAGCAGTAAGATGATAGTCAAAGGATGAAACCTCACTATTCCAAGAAGAAGAACTTATTCACAAATAAGAAAGGAATGAACATAAAAGAAGATAGTGATTCATTGGATAATTGTGATAATTTTGATGATGACCATGACAATGCCTTTATGGCTAATATGAATAAAGTCTTATTCATGATATTAGGATCAAATTTTTGGATCAAAGAGAAGTGTAGGACTTATATGAATAAGGAGAAAGACAAGTGGATCTAAAGTGTGAATTCATCTATTCTATAGAATAATTGACAAGCTAAGAAAAGAGATCTCAAAATAGAATAGCCTTAGACAAAAGGAAATTGAAAAATATGATTAGATGTGGTTAGCTCAAAGATACAAGTTAAAAAGGCCAAAATAATAGAATATCTAGTCAAACATGAACTTTAATCAAAATCTTATGAGTGCATGAAGTTAGAAGTAGTGATAGTGGCTTTGAGAAATGAACTAGAGAAAGTTAGAGATCGAATGGATAGAGGTCTGAAGTTGAAAGGAGAATCAAACATTCTTGATGATTTTATTAACCCTCAAAATCCTTAGAAAGAGAGATCTAGTATTGGCTATGAAAAAGGAAAAGTTCCATAACTGTTACATTTGCTAACCTATATTACAACTTCCAAGCAGAAGGAGAATCATGAGCCAAGAAAGAGAAAGATTGCAAGGATATAAAGACAAATATAAGCACTGCTAATATGAAGAAATTTGAAGGAGAAAATAATCTTGAAGAAAATAAGAAGACAAAGGTTTCTGATGTAGATGGCTACATAAGAGTGAGAGACTTAAAGAAGCTAGAGTTTATAAGATCTCCTCATCTTCAATAAAAAATTGCTATGACTAGGTATTCCTCATATTTATATGGTTATTTTCATATATGTATTCAGTTTGGTCATGTGGATAATGAGTATATATTTGTACAAAAAAGGATAAAAAAAATTTAAGCACAAATTCATTTTTACTCTTGTTAGATATAAATGTAATATGCTATAATTACAATAATTTTGGTCACATAGCTAAACAGTGTAGAACAAATGTTGTAAGACCAAAAAAACAAAGTAAGAAGAAAGGCATGCCTCTAGTGTCAACAAAATTTCAAAATTATCTAAAAAAGAGAATAATACAATAAATAAAAAACCCAAAGATGTGTGAAAAATGAAAGATCAATCTATGGTTTCTAAAACTGCACTCCATGCCGAGGAGCAAAATTTGTGGGTAATAGAAATTGGTTGCTCAAAACACATGACTAGTAACAAGAGCAAGTTCATAAAATTGAGAAAATATAAAGTTATGTTAGCTTGGCATACAACACTATAGTAAATATCTGATGTAAATAAACATTTAACATAGATGGAAAATTACCTACATAGGATGTCCTTTAATTTGAAGGATTGTAAAACAATCTTCTAAGTGTCAACCAAATGTGTGACAATGGATATAAAGTCACATTTAATGCATAAGGATTCATGTTAAGGAGATCTAGAATACTCTTTATATAAGGGAATAGAACTAAAATCAATATCTATAATCTTGTTGATGTGAATGGTAATAGCTACCTAATATGAAATCTTGATGAGAGTTGGTTATGGCATAAAAGAATGGGACATGTCAATTTTGACAACCTAGTAAAGGTAATCTCAAATAAGTGTGTTTGAAACATGTTTAGGATAACCAAAATTGCCAAAACTACTTATAAATAACATCAACATGGTGAGTAGACAAGGATCAGATTTCAAAAAAAGTATTCAACTAAAAAGCCTCTAGAATTAGTTCATACTAATATTTTTGGTGCTAGTAAGACAAGAGGATCTAAAATATAGAGATAATTCATGTTATTTGTAGATGATTATTCAATAATGACATGGGTAAACTTTTTAAAGGATAAGTCTTAGGCATTTAAAAGATTCAAGATCATTAGGTCCATGGTAGACAATGAGATTAGAATAAAAATCAAAATCTTAATATATGATAAAGCTAGAGAATTCACCTAAATTAAGTTCATAAACTATTGTGAGAAGCACGAAATCAAAAGGCATTAATTTTTAGTAAGGAATCCATAGAATAATGGAGTTATTGAGTGAAATAATAGAACAATCAAGGAGATGGCCAGAATAATGCTATAAGAGGCCAAGTTACCTGATGGATACTAGAGAGAAACAATCTAAACAACATGATTTATCTTGGATAAAGTTCAACTAAGGGTAAATAGTGACAAAACTCACTATGAATTATGGTATGGAAAACATATCTCTATTAAGTAAATTAGATTTTTTGGTATCAAATGCTACATGAGGAGAAAATAAGACAAATTGGGAAGCTTTGAATCAAGATATGATGAAGGAATATTTCTTGGTTATTCCATCCAAAGCAAAACTTACATATGTTAAAACAAAAGGCTACACAAGATATTATAAAGAATAAATGTAAAGATTAGAGAAGGCCTCAAGCATGTTAAACCTAAAAAATACATCTATGAAGAATAATTAGAGTCTAAAGAGGGAGTAACTAATGAATATCTTGAGGAATTAAGTGAAAAGGCACCTATAATATTTGTTCAAAAGGATCGTCCTATAGAGTATATCATTGGAAATAAGAATGAAGGAATTTAAACTAGAAGAAGAGTTAGAAAAAAAGGAGTAAGTAAGTTTTGTTATAATGTCTAAAATTGAGCTTAAGAGCTATGTTGAAGCCAATAAGGATGAAAATTGGCTAAAATCCATGTAAGAAAAAATAATCCAAATAGAAAAGAATAAAACTTGGGAATTAGTTTTAAGACCTTCAAACAAGAATATAATAGGTATAAAATGGGTCTTTAGAAACAAGCTCATTGAGTATGGAACTGTCATAAGGAATAAGGTAAGATTGGTGTGCAAAGTATACGTACAAGTTGAGGGAATAGATTTTGAGGAAACATTTGCTCTAGTTTCTAGATTGGAAACCATTTTCTAACATTATTTATCTACAAGAAATTAAAAATTTGTCAAATGGATGTTATGTCTACTTTCTTGAATGGGAACCAAGAAGAAGAAGTCTAGATAGATCAACCTGAAGGTTTTCAACTATTAGAGGATGAAGATTATTTATGTAAACTAAAGAAATCTCTGTATGGTCTAAAATAGGCACCTAGAGCATGGTATTCAATATTAGACCAGCACTTTTAACAATAAAAATCCATTAATGGATGTGTAGATATAAATTTGTACATCAAATCAAAAGGTAAGTATATGTTAATTACTTCTGTATATGTAGATGGCATCTTTTTTATGGTAGGAACAATAAAATGTGGAAATACTTTGTTATTCAAATTTAAAATGAGTTTGAGATGTCTATTTTTGGTGAACTTTATTTATTCCTTAGACTATAGATAACACAAACTCATGAAGGTATCTTTATATCTCAAACCAATTATGATAAGGAAATTATCAAGAAGTTTATAATGGAATATAACAAACCAATTATAAATCCCATGATAACTAGATGCAAGTTGAGCAAAGAGGATGAATCCCTTGATGCAAATTAGAATATGTACAAATCAATGATAGGTAGCTTGTTATACCTAACTACATCAAGAATGGACATCATGCAAATAGTATTCATGGCTATAATATTTCAATCTACTTTTAAAGATTCACATGTCAATATAGTGAAAATTATTATTAGATACATCAAGAACACAATAAACTATGGACTATTTTATCCTAAAAGTAAAGATTTCACATTGACATCATATAAAATTGTTGATTAGGTAAGAAGAGTGGATGATAGAATAAGAATTAGTAATGGTGCAATTATTCTTGGAAATAGACTTGTTTCACGGTTGAACAAAAAGAAAGAGTTAGTTTCTCTTTCTAAAGCAGAAGCAAATTATGTGGCATCATTTTCATGCTGTACTCAAATCTTATAGATGAAGTAAACACTCAAAGACATCAAAGTAGATTAAAAATCACCTATCTCTATTATTTGTAAAAATTCAAGTGATATTAACATATCAATTAATCTAGTGATTTATTCCAAAACCAAACATATATCAATCATCACTTCCTACAAGAAAAAGGTTGTAGATGAATAGGTCATTATGGAGTATGTGCCAACTCAGGACCAAATTGTAGACATATTCACCAAACCTCTTCCAAAGAAGCATTTTGAGTATTTGATATATAATTTGGGAGTGGTGGATCTTACATCACATCTCTATATCTTACTAATATGGCATGAGTCTAGGGGATGAATCATAGAAGCTTTGTTAATCCCTAAAAGAAGAGAGTAAAGGAAACTTAGGTATGGATAATTTTACAAATTTATAATGATTTTATGGTTAGTAATTCCTATAAAAACTCCTTTAATTAATAAATTGGGATAAAAATTTGGACAAACTATCATAAAGTTGAAGTCCCTTTTCCATTGATGTTAAAAGGGGAGAAAAGTACAAATTGTCTCTGTAAAAGTTTGAAAGAGTAGAGCTTGTGTCCAAGTTGAGTTTAGATAAATTTCCCATTTCCTAAGGGGATTAATTTTATTATGAACATGTTCAATTCAAATTTATCATAATTTAATAAAAGCTATGTCAAATAAGGAGAATATTATTACAACATCAGAGGATTTTGTTTGCCATCAATGATAAAGGGGGAGATTGTTGTCAATATGATTGTGATTTATGTCAAAAGGGATATTATTGGCATTATGAATGTCATTGATGTTTAGAGATGAGTATGGTGATTTTAGGATGTGTAAGGGATTCTTTCATAGGTCAAATATGATTGGAGTGCTTGTGATCATGATTATAATTCATCTAGTTCTTTAGTATGTTCATTTGGACATTTTGGGTCTATGATAGGAAAATTTGAGAAGGTAGTTTGCTGACATCATCATTACCACATGTGGATAATTCTATAAGAGTTGGTCATATCATTGTGATCATATTACTCCATACTTTTTATGAATCATATTTGAATTCATGTGATGAAGTTTAGTTGAATATATGAGGATGCAAATTTGGCTACTTAGGTAGAATTCACTAATTTACAATACTTAGAAAAAATTGCAAAAGGGGTCATGTAGAGCCAAGTAAGAATGTTTATTTGTTCAACATTCACACATATGTAGGTGTCAAGATAATATGATCATATGGTTTTAGTCATTTTTGTTCCTAGTTTATATGTGTTAAATCTCAGTTCACATGATGTAAAACAATAAAAGATATGCATGTGAAAAGTTGGACTGCCAAGCATTTTGATAGTGTTTTATTTCACTTAGCCAAATTTATAGGTGGAATGAAAATTTGAGTAGGAATTTTGATGATTTCATATATTTCACATATGAAGGTTTTAAAATTAGTTGAATATATGGATGAAATCCCCTATGTGAGACACTCTGTTGTGCTAAATTTTAGGTCATGAGACTAAGTGGCACAAAAGTTATGCAAGAACAAATTTGGTCTTTAATGCAGTTATATGCATAGTTGGCTATGTTGTAGAATAATTTGAGTGAAAAAATTAATGGAAATATATATTACACTCAAGAAGGTTTCAAGATATATTTAATACATGGTTGGATTCCTCTTTGAAAAAATGACTTATGGTCCAAATTTCAAAACATGTGTTTGATCAAAGTAAAAGATATATTAGTGAAAAAAGGACCTTATAGACATATTGAGATGGTTACCATAATTAGTAAATTTTTCACAAGGTAAATTTTAAGTAACTCTGAAAGAGATCAATGGAGTGTGCTTTTTCCAAGATGTCAAGATACAACAAGATGGGGACAAGTGGTATAAGTTTAATGTTAAGCAGAGATAAAGATCAAGTTTGTTAGAAGACATACAATATAGTCAATAATCATACATTAAATATCTAATGAAGTAAACAAAAGTCAATTTGTCAAAGGTACCTTTCAATGAATGTGTGAGTACAAATTATCACAAGCACAAGGATTGATATTGTGCATAAGTAACATGCTAGTAACAAGTGTCAAAATAGTAGGAAATGACAACAAAGGTGTATAAGGCATGCACTAGTGCCAAATGTTACACTCATGGGAACCTGTTAGAGATAAAGTTAAATCTTGTTAAAAAATCAAGCAATGAGTATTTGATCATTCAAATAAAATATAATAGAGCGAGTGGTATCAATGGGATAAAGTGCTCAATGTTTAATGAGATAGAGGTGAGTTAAAGACCGAGCTAGTTTGACAAGATACATAGAGCACAAGTATTCTAATGTCCTAGGAAGTAGTGAGATTAGACCAAGTGTTCAATGTTTAATTAAAAATATAAGTAAAAATCATGCATCTTTGGAGATCTAACAACTTGCATGAGTGAAGATCAAAATATCTAATGGATCTAGTTTAATAATGAAACATTAAAGCTAAGAAGCGTACAAGGATCCAATGGATAGTATGAGCCTATCAAAATGTGATCCAATAGATGTTTTTTAAAGTTGAGTGATTTGAATGAGGACCATTAGATCATGAATCAAAACTTAATATCAATTATCAATATTTAAAGATATGTTCATCTCAATTTGAATCAATCAAACATGTATAAAGGGATGCATTTAAGCCATAAATTACAACACAGATAATGAAATTCATTGATATGATCAATGAATATTATGTAACAAGGCATATACATTATAACTAGAGCTTTATATTTACTAAATATAGTAAAATATTAAGAATCACGATGGTAGATCATGAGTTCAAGATGTGGTAAACTTGTAGGATTGTGATGTGTTATAAACCAAGTGTGAACATAGAGAAGAAGTGAAACCTAAATCAAATGCTTATATATGTCATCTAGGATACAAAAAAGGTTATTGGTGTAATTGAAGTTTGTAAAATAGATAAAAATAGAGACACATAGATAGAGGGGTAAAGTGGAAGAGAAGAGAGAGATGTGCAAACCATTAACAATTACAGACCA
Organism: Torreya grandis; assembly: GCA_037957365.1. NCBI lineage: Eukaryota > Viridiplantae > Streptophyta > Pinopsida > Cupressales > Taxaceae > Torreya > Torreya grandis. Next base: position 1,009,681 of record JARHVA010002210.1, read on the forward strand.
AACCTATAATAAAGGACAAAGAATTGGATTCATTTATGAATATATATTATTATTTGGAGTTGTAGCTCAATATATATCTAATTGGTGGGTACCATCAGATAAGCTAAGTTGATGATCAGTTATGGAGTGAGTGATTCCTTAGATTTGGTGCTCTTCAATAGAAGTATTAGTGTCTCCTTATGGTTGGTGCCATTAAACATTGTAACCAGTGAGGTTCTTGCTTATGAGGTTGGATTAAAATAGTAAATTTTAAAAACTATTCTATTGGTGGTTTTTCCTTTATTAGGTTTTACATGATATATCTAGTGTTATGTATTTTTGTTTGTGTGATCTCTACATATGTGTTTTATTCTACATTAAAATAATTAAAGGACTAATTTTAACCAATATACTAATTCACCCCATAGTAGATAGTTGTGTTCTAACATCTATTACATTTTTAACTCTAAAATAAAATGATACCAAATTGTAATATGTTTTCTCTTATCATGAAAAATAGGATTCTTTGACAATGAAATGGATGATATATTATCACAAAATATAGTTGAATATCCTTTATAATCCTCATGTAAATATTAAATTATTCTTCTAATCCATATAACTTGGCATGTTGATGCATTCACTACCATGTATTACACTTCATCTACAGAAAGTGAAGCAATCGATTATTACTTTAAATCTAATAAATGGCTCCTGCACGAATATTAAATACATACGAAGATGTGATCTTTTTATCATGTAGAATACGAGAAAAAAATTATCCATGCATCCAACTAACTAAAACTCATCTAAAAGTACATACAAAACACCTTATGCTCTTTTTTTGTTCACTACCTCAAAATCTTCTTGACTACTTACCAATGTGTTGCTTTTAGTGTCTCCATGAATATATAAATGAGGATGAATGCATACATGATGTCTATCCTTATTGAAATTGTTAGAGTTTGCTAAGATATCTCAATAGAAATCATGTAGTAATGCCAGATTCCTATAGAGGCAAAATTAGAGCACAAATAATAAGAAAATTCCATAAAGGACATATTTGCATTAACTGACTTAGAAGAAGAAGAAAGTACATAGAGAGTGAAATTAGGTCACCAAAAAGGCAAAAACCTAATTTATAATTATAACCCACTTAATTGTAAATGAATACTAATGACTTAATTAACTAACCTAAGTAAGCTAAAAAGACATGTAGGTAAATCCACTAGGTGGAAAATTTCCTACACTAACACCCCCACTAAAGCATAGCTTGGATGGGTAGAAGAATTGGGTTATGGCAACAAGGCCTGATGAGGTACCCAAGCACAATGAAACTCACATAAACATGGGTAAAATTAAAAACCTATAGGAATAAAAAAATTTCCCCAAAAGAGATCAAAGAAGAGAAGAGAGATAAAAATCATTGCTAAGGTCTACTATTAACTATAGCCACCCAGTGTGCCCCAGTAGAACGTTTAGAAGTGACTTTGAATAAAAATTAATTGTAGTGAAGAGTGGTTCACCCTAAAATAGTGAGTTTTTATACCAAGTCCCAATGGATATTCAATCAAGGTGTAATTCCTATGAAAGGAATGATTCTTATACTACGAGGTAGATGGGTTAACTACTCTATGCCAAGATGGTACACCAGAAGAACATGTGAAGAAGGTATGTGGAATCCTCTAAAACTATGGAATAGACTTCTTGATGTTTGATGTATCTTGGATCAGTAGACCATTTCACTATAATTTTAAAAGTAGACCAGAGGTAGGTGGATTAGGAAAAAACTCTTGAATATCTAGAAGGTGACAAATATATGGTAGAGGTGTGTCTACTTCATTTCTATAGTCATCTATAGAAGAAGTGTTGTTAATTTTTAAAAAAAATCTTAGACTCAAAAGTGTCAATAGGTACAGGTGATTCTAAAGAGGATACTAAAGAATATGGAGATTTAGAATCAAAGTGTGATAAGCTACATAGCTGAGTCTAATGATCGACCATTCCCACAACCAAAATAGTATCATTGTGTAACTCTATAATGTACATTGAATCTCAAGTGAATTTAACATACATGCCTGGACCAAGGTGAGTGATCTGGTAGAATAACAAAATATTGGTTGAGAGTGAGATCACACATATAACATTATTGAATTTTACACAACTCACTTTAATAGACCCTCTCCCAAGAACATATTTATAAGTGTTATCACCTAGTTGTATAGAAGACATGTCACATGGTTCCAAGGAATTAAACTCAATTTATGAAGAGGCCATGTGATGTGAAGTACCAGAGTTAATGACCCATGTAGGAGTAGTTGGAGGCACAAATACAACTAAGGAATTTTCCCTTTTATTTCTCCTTGTTATTCTTTTTTGGATTGTCTTTGCTAGAGTCATTTGCCTTAGTAGATTCTTGGGTTGATGAAGATGGTTTGATGGAATCTGAAACACCTACATTATTCTAAATAAGAAGGATATTAAGGTGGTTAATTTTTTTCTTCAAATATTTAATCTTAACATGCTTACCTGAGTAATGCCCACATTTGATCCTATCTTTCTTAGGCTTATGACTGGAAGAAAAGGTCACATTGTTTGACTTAGACGTAGAAAGATCTTCACCCTTCTCATCATTTTTCTTGTTTTGTTTTCTCTCTCTACTATTATAATCCTTATATTTCTCATCAATTTTCTTATGCTTCTTCCTCTCTCAACTTATCTTGCTCCTAAATCAGGTTGACAACAAAGGTATCTTCCATGCAATGTCAAGAACAATTTTAGTGGCATGGAATGTGGACACAAATATATAATATTTAGGACACAGTTTAGAGAGTATTGATATAATAAGTTGTTCATCTTTCTTGTCAATTCCACATGATTTCAACTATAATCTCAAAGGTCTAAACTTGGTGAAGAAGTCTTCAAGAGTTTCAAAGTCATTTGGACTCAATCTAATGAGCCCATTTTATAGCTCATATCCTCTCATCACATCCTCCACCCCAAAGAGCATCGTGAGTTGGGACCACACTTTAGTACATGTTTTTATAGATTTAATGTGAAAGAGTAGATCTAAGGAGATAGAAAGACACAATAGTCCACAAACTTTGTCATAATGGTTAAACTATTTAATTTTTGTTCCAACATTAGTAGGTTTAGTCTAAGTGCCCATTATAATTTGATGGTAACCCTTAGATTTCAAGATCATTTCCATAATAGGTTTCCATTCGTGATAATTAAATGGTGTAAGCACATTAATAGAGAGTGAATCCATAGTGCAATATTAAATATTATTGGAATTAGTAAACAAGAATGTATAAAAATAAAGAATACACAACACAACATATTACTCCCTTAGAAATATTAACAATAAACCCCCTGGATGTTTCAAATATAGCAATTCTCATATAAATGTCAAATTCAACTAAAAATACATCTTGACTAGCAGGTGCATAAGTACAAGGAACTACAGGGATGCCGGATTCAACCTATAATGCATCCAAGAGAGAGTATAATAGGGATGAAGTGAGATTTAACCATTACACCATGAAGAAAATGAATGATATACAAGGCCAAAAATAATACCACCAATGCACAGAGATTAAAAATCTATGCACTTTCAATAAAAAAATAGCACCCAAAATAAAGGTAAAGATTGAAAGTTATGGCACTTATAAGTTCTTACTTCTACACATTCTCGAGCCCTTTCCAAAAATGGAAAATATTTTTTCTATGCTTATGTTTTTTCACCCAAAAATGGGGTGAATTTAAATATATTTCTTCATTACCCTTCACTTGAAATTTCATGCCCTCCTAAACCTTGCGTGGGCTTCTAGAGGTTGCTTACTCAGACTTCCAAATGGGCATTACTTATGCTCAGACTTCAAAAAGAGATTTACCTTCTTAGGTTTTTCAAACTACTTTAGTTACTCAAGATTTTAACTGAGCATTACATGCTTAAGATTCTAAAGGATATTTACTTACCTGAGGTTTTACTAGACCCTTACTCAGGATTTCAACTAAGCATTAGTTGTTTGGGGTTTTGAAGGAACTCTACTGCCTAGGGTTTTGAAGAAGCACTACTTTCTCAGGTTTCCAAATGATATTTAATTTCATGGAGGTTTGACTAAGCACTATTTATTTGAGGTTTCAAATTTATTTTACTTTCCCAAAGTTTTGAAGGTCCTTTACTTACTCAAAGTTTTGCAAGTTTCATATAGGCATTGAACCAATTAGAAGAAAATTAATTTTTCGAAAATCCATGAAATTTCTAAAAAATATAAGAGATATCCATTTGATATCTCAAAATCCCCACAAGGAATTTACAAATATATTTTTGATCTGAGGTTTTTTACACAAGTTTTGAGGTAGAGAAGAATCATTCCTTGAAACTCAAAAAAGCGGCCATGAAAAAACAAAACCATCTATGGTGAATGCAGGAAGACAAGCTATCATAAAAGCTTTGATGCCATGTTATATTTCACCAAGATCTCTAAATATCAAGCATAAAGTAATGTTGTATTTTTGTAGAGGAAAAATTTGGGCTCCAAAAACAAGAAAATTACACAAACGAAATGTTTGCATTAACCAACTTAGAAGAAGAGTAAAGTACATATAAGGTTAAATTAGATCACCAAAATCTTAAAAATAATACACAAATGGAACCCACTTAAAGATAAATGACCTCTAATGACTTAATTAACTAAATTAATTAAGTTAAAAAGACATGTAGGTAAAACCACTAGGTGGGAAAATGCCTACACTAGCAACAATCAAATTAAGGACTCCCACTAAACTTTTATATAGTATGGATTCTACATTATTGATGCAATACTTCTTGTGAAATTTTAAACTTGTCTTAATTTGGGTAGATACTAGTTTATTTTCTAGCATCCTAAAAATTTCCAATATATTTCTTGCATATTTGGTTTGTGTTATGAAGATACCTTGTTTCACTTACTAGACGTTTATCCCAATAAGGTACTTTAATAGACCTAAATCAATCATCTCAAATACTTTACTCATTGTTAATTTTAAACCTTTTATTTACTAATTTATATCTTTGGTGAATATTAAATCATCCACGTATAAAGAAATAATCAAAATATCATCTTTGTTTTATTTCATGTAGAGAGTGGCTTCACTACCACATTTGGTAAAGCCATTTTTTGGGATTACAATTTATTTAGGATAATTTATTCTATCCTAAGTTATGTTTATGCGTGTGGAATTTTTATTTGTGTGAATTATAAATTCCCATAAATCTAGATTTCATGAGGTGTTACTCACTTTTTTTTCTCCTTTAAGATTCGATACTTACTTGTTTAAGTAACCCCTTCCCAAACTTGGAACACACCTCCCTTAATTTTTTAAGGTACTAAGACAAGTGAAACACATAAAGGAAGCGGATAAGGTAAGCAAAAAATTCCCTATAATTCTCATTCCTTTCCTCTAGCTCTATAAAAAAAGCCTTCTTCTCCTTATTTCTTCATTAGAAACTCATAGCTCTCTCTCTTCTTAATTTTCTCTTACTTCTAAATTATAATTATTTATATTTTTGTTAGACTAATTCTCATAATATCACATGGTTTTCTATAAGATACATTTAGTTTCCCACTCTCTAACATTCTTATCCATTTGTAGTTTTCAACTTGAGAGGTAATATTGTTTTGTGATTTCTTTATTTTTCAACTTTCATTTGTCATTGATGATTTTATTGCGATAATCCCTTCATGGTAATAGATATATTTTCATTTTATTGAATTTTTTTTTTACGTATGTAGTTTTTGGGAGAGATATATATATATATTTTTACAAGGGCTCCACCCTTGCTCTCCATTCTAATCTATTTTCCTCTAATTTTTCGTTTGAATTTTTTGTCTCTCTATCTATTTTTTACAAGTTGCTCCCAAGGAGATTTTTCAACTCTCCTAATTTTGAGAGGCCGTCCAAGTCGGTGTTTCTCTTTTTTTTAATCTCCTTTAAAAAAAACAAAAATAATACAATTTTAATTCTTGTTCTAGTTTTGTGCGTAATTATTTCTCATACCAAACTTATTCTTTATGTTTTTGTAGAAACATATATCTCAAAATTATATTATTGTACTTATGATCATCTTATTTTCTTCTATTTTAAATAAATCATTATTAGTTTTTGTTTACTATAAACAAAAGAACAACAAAAAACACATAATCAATCATTCTATGTATTTATTTAATATTAAGGACAATAATTCTATTTACTATTAGATCTCTTTAAATTATAAACATTTTTTCTATTCAAGACAACAAATCTCTCTCTATATCATAGTGATCTTTTTTTTAAATATTTGCATGCCTTTTTTTCAACAAGTTTTCCCTTTTCTTTTACAGTTTTTTATTTGGTTCTTATTAGCATCTTTTTACTCATCTCTACCTTTTTGTGCACCATACATCACCTATACTTGTAGTTTTGCATTGTACAGACTATTTTCTTTATTAATTGGTGTCACTTACCTTAATTTATGCACTTTTATTGCTTAGTTGTGCATCGTACAGACTATTTTCATTATGTTCTTTTCTCCAATGGCCTCACCCTTTTTTTTGTTACATCCCCTTTCACCACCTATATTTATCTTCCTATTGATTGTGCTCCAATGGTTTTTTTTCACAAGTGGTCTCATTTTATTTTAAAGTCATTTCATTCTATTTTCAAGACATTTTATTCTCTCACAAATCATTTCATTAAGTGGCATTTGTTGTATTAATAATTTATCTGATAAACTATTTCCCTTTTATGCCATACCTTCTTTGGTAGATGTGTTTCATTTCTCATTTAATTATTAAATTTTCCTATTGTCTTTAATATTTGATAAAATCATATTTTCTTAAAGAATGATATTTTTAAAATAAATTTCAAACAAAAAAATACCAAATATTATCTTTACCAGGCAACTTTAGTGCATTTATTTTAAATAACTCAACTTCACAATAAAGACACAAAGTGATATTTATATGTTTATAAAATCAAAAATTATTTTCAATAAAAAATTCCTTGACATTTTTGGGGATTTTGGAAACATTATTCAAATTTTATTTTCCAAACAAAAACAAACAAGTCCACATTGTTGTATGTTAAATTCAATTTTTTAAATCCATTTAAATATATTAATTTAATGCTTTTATGTGGGATTACATTTAAATCACAATTAAAATTTAATTTTCTTATGTTTATTCACAACTAAATGTTCTAAAACCATTACTCTTATTTTTTATGTTACAACTTGTATGTTTTTTATAGCCATATTATTATTTCTAAAATTTTATGCAATTCTTAAAACTTTTAGCTATTATTTATTCCTTTATATTTGTTTTCAACTTAGGATAATTCTCATTTTTCTCCTCCTTGTCCCTCCTTCATGCCTCCTTCATTTTAAATGATTTTTATACCTATTCACTATCTAGGTGTTGGGTGAGATTTTGATCCATAATGACTCAATTGTTTCCCAGATTTAAAATCATGTCAACCAATTACCATTTGTGAAAATCACATATTAAATTTTAAACACTTGGTGCACGTAGTAGATGGCACACACCTTAGACTTATTGAGAAGAATAACACCATTAATGTTCAATAAAAATGGTAAGAAAAAAATGACGAGGCCTTAGAATTGATTGGCATGGCCATTAACCCTAAATTGCATATGCATATTGATGGTCATCTTATTGCATTCAATGTTTATTCTAAGCCTAAATATTTTTATGATGTTGTAAATGAATCTCAAAAAATTCAAATTTAAAATCAACTAACTAATTTAAAGTGTAATGACTTCAAAAATATGGATAATATCTTGATTAAAGTTCACTATTTGTATTTTCATCTCACTCATTTAGGTGTCAAATATTTAGATTTTAATTTAATTCATATTATTTTGAATAAATGTTTGCCTCATCCTTTTCAGGATTTTATTACTAATATTCATTTGTAACTAGTTTTTTCTACTTGATATACTTAGTTTACATTTGATTAATTATGTACTTTGTTGTATCTAAAAGAAAAAAATTTAATTCAATTTGATAGTATTAAGACTAATGAACTTATTTTTATTTATAAACACCAACTTAAGAATGGAAAAGAACATGCTAATTTGAATAATATACATGACAAAAAAATCCAAAATATAACTCAAAACCTAAGAAAATATTAGAGTGTAATTACTATGAAAACAATACTCATGATGAATATCACTACTTTAAAAATAAACATGAAATTAAAACTGGAAAGTTTAAGGTCAAACACAATACTAGCACTAGTAACACTAAGACTCAACCTAAATAAAATTATAATACTAGAGTTACTTTTACTTGGGCTTTGTGTGATTTTCCTATTTAATGGATTGTTGATTCTGGTGTTATTCAACATATGTCATATAACGCAATTTTTTTTACTTATTTGGAACTATATCTTTCTAACAATCTTTTATGTCTTGCAAATCATGCATCTTGGAATGTTGAAGCCATAGAAACTATTAAAAACCTTAATGGTGAATTAATTTATGTCTTGTTTTATCTTGATTTAAAATTAAATAAAATTTATATTCCTCAATTATTAAAATGTCAATTTAAAGTATAAATATTTAATAACACTTGTTATGTTAAACCTGCCAAGTAATATTTTCAAGTAGTTAGTACTGATTTTTTAGACAATGATAATTTTTCAATTTTACTAGATTCTCCTCTTCCTCCTCTTCCTTCTCTTTTCATGCTTTGATTGCTTGTAATGATGTTAAATTTTGTCATGAAATTTTAGGATGTATTAATTACCAAAGTATTTAAATTATGAATAAACTTAATATGGTTCAAGGTTTGCCTAAAAATCCTCCCACAGATTTTGTTTTTAGTGGTTATATGGATGGTAAAATACATAAAGAATCTTTTCGTAAAAATCAATCTTGGCATGTTAATTAAAAACTTTATTTAGTTCATAGTGATATCTCAGGCCATATGAAAACTCCTTATATTAATTTAGCAAAGTATGATTTAAATTATGTTGATGATTGCACTAGGTGAGTTTGGATTTACTTCTTGAAAACTAAAGATCAAGTTTTAGACTCTTTTATTGACGTTTATACCTTTGTCGATAACCAATGGCATCATTCTTTACAAATTTTATAAAATAAAAATGGAATGAAATATGTTAATAATGATTTTTTTGTATACATTAAGCAACATGGTATTAAATATGAGAAAATTATTTCTTACATACCTAAGAAAAATAGTGTTGTTGAATGTAAACTAAGAACTATCACTGAAATTGCTAGATGTATGTTGGATGGAAAAAATATTCATTATAAATTTTAGGATGAAGCTATATATTGTGTTTTATATATGATTAATATGACTCCCACTAAATTGTTTTTAAATATTTCCCCTGAAGATGCTTGGAGTGGTAGAAAACCTAATGTTAATCATTTACATGTTTTTTTTGTGTGATGCATTTGTTCATATTCCCATAGAAAAGCGAAGGAAGTTAGAATCTAAATCAAAGAATTTTATATTCATTAGTTATGATGAATCATCTAAATATTATAAGGGGTATGATACTAAAAATTAAAAAATCAAGATTTAAAGGAATGTTAGAATTACTTAAAATGGTGTACTTTATTGTGCTTTCAATTTGAATTATCTTGATATAATTTTTGCTTCTTTTCCTTTTGAATCAAGTGATGATCATAATGATGTGTTTCATAATAATGTTGTTAATAAAGTTTATTATCCTTATTCTAGTCTTTCTCCAGCTAATGATATGCCTAAGTGGACCAAGGCTAGTCTTGAAGCTTCTAGAATTGATGTAGACCTTAATGATACTTGTAAAACTAGTGAAATTTTTTGTTGTTATACTCTAATGACTAAACATATGAACAATAATGATCCTACAACACCAAAAAAATCTCAAGGACACCCTCATTGGGAAAACCTATTGTATAATTAATAAAAATATATAAATTCAAATAACACTTGGAATTTAATCCCTCTCACTAGAATATATCATTTGTTAATTTGTAAATGTTTGTTTAAAACTAAGTTCATATATGACAATCAAATCGAAAAATAAAAGCTAGATTAGTTGCTCATTTTTTTTAATCAAATTGAAGTAATTGAATATAATGAAACTATTGCAACCATTGAAAAGATTCCCAAAATTAAATTAAATTTAGATTTAGCTTCTCACATTCATTTTAATGTGTTATCAAATATATGTTAAGAGTGATTTATAAAACGATTACTCACCTGATAAATTTACATGTCTCAACTCCCTAGCTTTGTTAACAAAGGCAATCAAAATATTGTTTACAAGAAAGACAAAGTTATTTATTGTTTGAAACAATCTCCTAGATAATGGTATTCTAATTATTTTTATATCTCAAGTCTTTACTGATAGTTCTAATGATCCTAATATTTTTATCAAAAATACACTAAATGTTATATTTATCATTTTTTTGGAAGGTTGATGACTTAATCATAATTGGTAGTAATAAATAAATGGTTTATTATAAAAATTCTTTCAATAATACCTTTGAAATGACTGATTTGGGTCTCTTACATTAGCTTTTAGGCATTCATGTTTGGCAAGAAAAGGATAGCATTTCATTTTCTCAATCTAAATATGAATATGACTTGTTATTTGAGTTTAATATGTTAGGTTGTAAACTTTTTTCTACCCCTTGTGAACTTCTTGTAAAATTTCTTAATTAAATGGAAACTAAAATTTTTGATCCAAATATCTACAAAAAATTAGTTGTTAATTTGAATTATCTAACTTGTATTCATCCTAATATTAATTTTTTAGTTACACTAGTTTTTGATTTTATGTCTATGCCTTAAACTACTCATTTTAAAGTTGCTAAACAAATTTTTCATTGCATTAAAAGTAATCTAACTTTCGACATTAAGTATACCTCGAATAGAAATTTTTATTTATCAAATTATTTAGACTCTAATTAGGTTGGTGATCCTAATAATTATATATCCACAAGTGGTTATTGTTTTTCTTTTTGTTCTGGCATAATTTCATGGAATAATAAAAATCAGACTATTGTATCCTTATCTTCAATATAAGTTGAGTATAAATATTTTAATCATGATGAAAATGAAACTATTTAGATTATAAGACTTATTGAATATTTGGGCCACCATTAATCCTTGACTACTTAAATTTTTGGTGATAATCAAAGTGTCATTTCCTTAGAAAAAAAACTAGTTTTTTCATGCAATGTCCAAATGCATTGAAATTCAGCATCACTTTCTTCATAAACTTCTTGAATCAAATAAAAATTTTATCTCTTTATTTTATACTCATGAACAAATGGTTGATATTTTTATTAAACCATTATTTAAGGAAAAATAATAATCTTTCATAATATGTTAGGATTGAAGGAAGATATCATCAAGGGTGAGAGTTCATAATGCTTCATCCCTTCTTGTTTATGTGGAAACCCATAAATAAAGTTTAAGGGGGAGTGTTAGGATTAACATTTATCTAGGATAATATAGTTTATCATATGTTACATTTATGTGCATGGAATTTTTATTTATGTGAATTATAAATTCACATAAATTAGGATTCTATGAGGTTTCTCTCACCTCTTTGTTATCCTTTAAGATTTGGGAGTTACATGCATAAGTAACCCCTTCCCACACTTATCACACAACTCCACTCACTTTATAAATGACTAAGCCACAAGTGAAAAAAATAAAGGGAGATTTTATCTTAATCATGGGATTCCTTTTAACTCCCATTATTTTCTTATAGCTCTATAATAGAGCCTATCTCTCCTCATTTCATCAATATAAACTCATATATCTCTCTTTTTTTCTAAATTTGATTTTGCTTATAAATTATAATTATGGATATTTTGGTGACAAACCTTCTTATAATATCATGTGGGTTTTTATCTGATATGTTTGGTTTCGCACATTAAAATTCTTGTCTCATTTATAGTTTGCAACTTAAGAGGTAATATTTCTTCATGGTTTATTTACTTGTGCAATTTTATTTATCACTTATGAATATTATTGGTATAGTCTCTTCACCATTTATCAACAATCAAGAGTCTATTAGACTATGTTATAGCCTAGGTGCTTACTTGAGCCCATATAATGCCATTTCTAGACTATATACATTATTCTTGGGTCTGAAAATATCGTATGCAGGTGGTTTTCACACATAAAACTCTTTTATAACACACCATTATGGAAGGATAACTTGACATCCATTTGATTCACCTTCCACTTGTGTTTACAAACCATAGTTATGATTGTTCTCACCATATCTAGCCTTGATACAAATGTAAACATCTCATTTTACTCACATCTAGGCCTTTGACTTTAGTTGTTCACTACTAGTATTGAATTGTGCCTCTATATATTTGCTTTTGGATTTATTTTGGTTTTATAAACCCACCTAACACCTATTATCTATTTTCTTGTTGGAAGGCCTAATAACTCCTATCTCTAATTTATATCAATTGTATGCATTTAATCATCTATTATTTCACATAACTTATTTTCCTTGATTGATTTAACATAGTAGATAGAATAAATTGATAAAAATAGAGTGTAATTAATATTTTCATCTTAATTTTATACATACCTTGACTTCTCATTTGCATCTTGTAAGGTTATTATCCTTAGTAAGAATTGACTTATGTTGTAGCAGGAGGAAGTTGAATCATGAGTTGTTCGTTGACCTCCTTGATGGTTGTTTCTATTGAAATCATAATGATTTCAGGGGTGAATTAGTCTTTAAAACATTAATTCAATTCCACATAATATTTATGAGCCTTTCAAATAGACATATAGATATAGAAAGCATAAAAAAATATCCACATAAACATGAAACACAATAACACATCACATATGTTGGAAACCCTTAAGGTGAAGAAAAAACACTAATATATAAAAATGGACTCCATTCATATAATACAAAAACCAAATTTATTTAATCACAAAATCCACATAGATCACCAACCTTTACTATCCAAACACCCACTTTACTAGGCCTTAGTAATCACCCACTTGTAAGAAGGCACCAACCCCCTAGATGACTCAAATCTAACTTAGATACCTAATTTATTTAATAAAATTTATAAAAATATGTCTCTAAAATAATATATTATGACCATATATTCATCTCTTCACACTCTTATCCCTCTAAAATGGCCTTCTAGGCCTCTTCACTTAACTAGGTCTCTTCAAGACTTATTATGGCATATGACATTGATAATCCTAATAAGAAATCCTATTATATATTCATGATATTATATATAATATATTATGATGTTTTATAATACCTCCTTACACTCAAGTATATTATATTTTAGTTTTTGCTCAATCCAATTCACTAACTCAAATAGGCTTATTAGACCTTGCTTTTATACAAGCCTCATGCATATAATCACATTGGTCTAACACACACACACACACACACACACACACACACACACACACACACACACACACACACACACACACACACACACACACACACACACACACACACACACAATTTTACACCTATATTGGACACATAATAGTCATTATAAAACTTTAAAAAAAATTATTCATAATTTTAGGTCATCCACAACTCTATAGGATACACTCCTTGTTTAGGTCTAATGGAGACCTATTAGGCCTTCTTAGACACATGTTGCAATTTACCTTTTTTGGAACAATTTAAAACTCCAAAAATGGAAGTAAAATATCATATAACAATAAAATATACCTCAAATTTTTATTTTTATTCTCAATACTACATTTTATAATAAATCACTACTTGAAACCCCTCATTAGTACTCAACCCTATTAGGCATGTGTATACTAAAAATATGCCTTTCAACACTAAATCCAAAACACACTTAATAAACTCAAACATGAAAAATAAAACACATAAAAATAATATAAATTATATCTTGGTAATAAAAAATTTACTGAAACATTTCAAATTAAGGAAAAATGGCTTAAACTCGTCTCTTCAATATGCTCACTCAGAACTGCCAAAACTATCAAAAACTAGTCATGAAACTATTCGACATATAACACATAAAAGAACAATTTTAATGATTATAAATAGATTTAAAATATTATATAAAACCTTAATAATAAAATCAATCATAAAAACAATAATCTATAATAGCAAACATTCATCTTGCAGACCAATCTCCTGACCTTATCTCATATAGTCTTGCTTCAACCAGACAAGTCATTTTGATTTCAACTTTTTAACTTATTACACTGACATCCAAGATTTTACAAAGAATTTAAAAAACTTTAAAATTAAAAATAATAACACCATGCACTATATTTTATCACTCTTTCAATAAATTACACTCAAATTCAACTTTTCATCACTGAAACTTGCTTACTCAGAACTTCTAAGACTATCAAAAACATAGTCATGAAACATTGACCTTATAACACTTGTATATGAAATTAAAAATAATTTAAATGAATTAACATGATAACATGACATGTAATTACCATATTAAAATATAAATATAATATGATCTAGTTACAACTATTGGTTGTATAGACAAATTTGGTGACCTCACTACACAGATACCTCACTGAGCTAGACAAGCCATTTTGGATTCATCATTTTCAAAATTTAAAATATATTTAAAACCAATCCAAGACATGGACATGAATTATAATTCATGAAAAACTCCATCTACATGAGTCCATTAATATACCTTAAAATGCACTTAGAACTAACTTATCATTATTGTATGGGTTTACACAGTTTTCTCTATTAGGCTTGTTAGTGACTGGCCTTCTTGGATTGCAAAACTGAGACCCTTAAGGACTAAAATAAATAAATAAACAACCATGGATATCAAATAAAATTCTATATCTTGTACATATAATTATTTTAAAACCTTTTCCAATTCAACTTTTTATAGCTACAATAACTTCTTCACAAATAAGCCTATATCTTCAAATTTTATCTCTTATCTCTCTAAACACCACCTAGAGGTTCCTTGGACAATATAATATAATATATTAATACTTACATAGTAATACCAATCTATTTTAAGCACTTTTGATAAATATATTCAATATCAAGTCCTTATTAGGGTTTTAAGAAGGTTTAAACCTATTTCAACTCTTAAAGATTGTTCATAAAACATAACCCCTCAATCCAAAAACTTATGTATTGAATTTTTATCTACGAACATTACCCATATACCATGAAATTTTTATTTCCCATGAAAAGCTTTTATGAGCTAATGAACACAATAAAATCCTTCTCAAGTTAAGAAAATTTCATTTTGATTACTCAAGAGACCTCCAAATAACTTTTAATGCCTTGTTCTCAAAAATATAACCTCAAACTTCATGAAAATACATATAAAAACATAACTCAAAATTTTAAATGCTCATATATTCACACTTTCCTTCAAAAGTAATCTTGATACACCATTAGGCTACACTCTTTCTCTCTACACCATAAAATTCATACCTTACTAGGCCTTGAACTGACCTTCATTCCTCTTTCCATGATCTCAACACCTCAATATCATTATCAAAATCTCAAAATCATGCCATAAAACCTATATCAATTTTAAATACAACCATAAATACTTTACATGCCTTGAAAATAGATCATGATACTTCATTAGGCCATGTAGGTTCCAAGAGAGGTCTAAAGGTAGACCTAGACTGAAGATTATACCCCTGTAGGCTCATTTTGAAATAGTTCTGAGTGAATCCACACCTGATATACAAACTAAGATCACTCACCTCCTGAGTTCACCAGATCATACCTTCACCATGTTATGACTAGGCTCAAGTTTCCAATGCACTTAACACCTTGACCTATTCCTTTCATGTCATGACCTCAACAAAACAACAAACAAGAAGTCATATTACACTTTAACCTATAAATTGATTACTTTCCTTTAAATTCTTTATTGCCTTCAAATTATATATTGCCTTCAAATTTTCTCTTTCCTTTAAATGCATCTTGTCACATGGCTTACCCTAAAACTCTTTATACACTATGCTTCTTATGCATAAATTAGTTTTCGCCAGACATCTTCCATGAATTTTACCTTTAATTCTTGCATCACTCCACTATGTTACATACTTAAACATACCAACCTCAATTATATCAATCAATCTAACATAATAAAACTCATAACACACTCATATCACTACTCTCGTATAATAAAACTCTTTCTAGATTCTTGACATAACTCATTGATAACTAAACTTTCTCTCAACAAAAATCTTATAGATCTACTTATCATCATTCCTTGCCAAGAACCTCCAAAGAAAATATTGACCACTTCATGATGACCTAAAATTTGATATCAACCTTGACATCAACCAACAAAGAAGATAGTGTTCACTAATTTAACCTTGTCATATCATGAACATACCTCAATGACCATTCACCATACACCTTCACGAGAAGAACCTTGACATTAATGATAATAACATTCCAACAAAATCCCAATTTGTCATTTACTGAAAACACACTACAACCTGATCATTATTATCTCCCCATTATATGTATCCCTCATTGACTTTAATGATAAAGGGTCTACCATAAACTTCCATGTGAACATTGGACCTCAAGAAAACATGTTTCTTATTACTTCTACCTCACTATATTGACACTTCAAAACATAGAGATACAAATCTCTCCCTAATTTTATGTTTCTCTTCCCAGATAATGGATTATAAGCACTTTCAAAAAATTAATCAGTCTCCCAAAAACATACATCTCCTTATGGTATTCATTATCCTAGAACTATCTCTTTTCTCAAATAAACATCATAACACATGCAAAATTTGGAATCACACATTCTTACAACAAAAATTCAACCCACATAATATGAAGCATTAAAGGAGCAAGCTTCCCCTTAATACATTCATACCTCTTTTAAATTAACTCATATCATAAGACCGCTCACATTATCCGTGACATGAATGATATGACTCAAACATTTGATCACACACTAGGCCACCATATTCTTGACATAAATTAAAGAATTAGGGACTACCCCTTTTTCTTCAAAGATTGGGCTCACCACATGAGTCATTAAACCATATTCACCTTCATTAAAACAAATATAATATATAAATTAACTAATTTTTAACCTCATAATCCTTATGTCAACCTTAGATCTATCACCATGTTGCTTACTAACTTAAAACCTCAGAGCTACCAAGCTCCCTAAACTCTCAGACTAGTCACAATAATGAAAAAATAAATATGAAAATAAATCATGCATAGACTTTTTCAAACCATACCATGGCTCCTTATGAACTAATATTCATAAAAAATTCTCATACTGACCAAAATATATTTTACCTTGTCATAAACATAGAATCTACAAAGAACACAAATCATACCTTGCAACTCAAACAACTTAGAATACTCTCTTAGATGAATCCTTCTTTGACTGCAACCTCATGTTTATCTAGATAGATGAGTGTATCCATAAATATTAATGGAGTCACCTCTTTTCATATGGTGATAAAACACCATTAACTCAGGACATTATCAAATCTCCATTTCACTCTTCTTAGCCAACTTGCAATCATGAGACTAATAGTCCCTCTTTAAAATCTAATTAGGCTTTACTGAAGCATTTAACTCATCCACCTTGTCATATTTCTTCTTCACTTTTATTGCCTTGTCAATATATGTAGATAACACATGTTCCTGACATTCTTCCACATCTGATCCTTGATCTACCTTAATAAATAATCCATTCTAACTAGTAGATTAATCATGACTCAACCTAACTATCTTTTATTTACATATAAATGTTTGATCCTTCTCATACTCTCTAGTTGTTCCATGTGCCTTTTTATGTATTGAGGGACTCATAACTCTCTTAGGATAAAATATTTCAATGTGTCCAAAATTATGATAACTATAGAAAATAACGTTATTATTCTTACCTCTTAATTGATCACTCATTTTCTAATGGTCCCATGACAACTCATCCATTGAGACTATTCTAGAATCAATTTATCTATGACCAAAGATATGATAAGAAAAATAATAACCATTTAAATAATTATAATACCTCATTGCATTAGGATTCTTGACTAGTCTCTTCATTTTGACTTTCAT
Organism: Torreya grandis; assembly: GCA_037957365.1. Classification (NCBI taxonomy): domain Eukaryota; kingdom Viridiplantae; phylum Streptophyta; class Pinopsida; order Cupressales; family Taxaceae; genus Torreya; species Torreya grandis. The sequence goes on from JARHVA010002210.1 coordinate 1,027,786, forward strand.
TTTAGTTCTCTTAACTTGTTCTAGCTTCTCACGCTCCCTATCAAACTTGCTCTTCTTGTCTATGAGCTGCTCATGAAAAACCTTCTAAGAATCTACCTTTGTCTTCAATTGATCATACTGAACTTATTTTGATCTGAACTTTGTATCGACACATAAATAATTATTGAGATCCTTAATGATCTTCTAATCCCTTTTAGCTTCATTGACCTAATCACTCTTCAACGTACATATATATTTATTAATACCATTAACTATAGTTCAAACTCATGATTCCACTTCTTTTGGTGATTCAAATTATCTAGGTTACTGAAGATCTCAACTTTAAGATCTAATTCAAATTTTTCTTCATTATTTTTGTAGTACACTTCTTTGGCATACATGTTAACTTCTTCCTTGGAGTAACCTACTTCTTTAGCCAAGAATAAAATTCCATTACCAACTTTATAAACATAGCCATCATCATCATTAGGAACATTATTATCACATACCTCATATAACTTCTTCAAAATCTCTCTTACATACTTATCTTGTGAAATGAATTTATTTTCATTTCTATCATGATAAACATTGTCATCATCAAAATTCATGCTTGCACTTCTATTTAGGTTGTTAGGCCTACTTCAAAGGACTAGGAATTGATAAAAATTGTGGAAATCACAATGATTGAGAGGGGCATGGGTGAATTATTATTTAAAACATCCATTAAATTCCACTTAACATTCACGATCCATTCAAACAAACACATAGATCTAGCAAGCATAAGAAACTATCCACATAAGCATGAAACATAAGAACACATCACATATGTGGTAAAACCTCAAGGGGAGAAAACCCATATATCTATGCAAATGGAATAAATTCCTATAATACAAAAACCAAATTTAGTGAAGCACCAACTCCACATGGAGTACCAACCCCAACTATCCAAACACCCACATGACTGGGATTTAGTAATCACCCACATTTTCATGGAGGAACAAACCCCCTAGAAGACTCAACACAAAAAAAAATGATAAATTTGGTCATCCTCAAAAAAATATGTTTCTCAACTAACAGATGATGAAAATATATTAAAATCTTCACACTCTTATCCCTCTCAAATTTCCTTCTAATCTAATTCATTGAACTAGGTCTCTTCAACACTAATTAGATCATATGATCTTGATATTCATACTCAGACCTCTATTTAGATATTCATGACAGTCCATATACTCTTTTTTATGGTATATGAGACCTATTTCCAATCAAGTATCTTCTATTATATTTTTTTCTCAATCCAATCCACTAATTAACTCAAATAGGCCTATTAGACTTTGCTTTTATACAAGCCTTGTGCACATACACATATTGGTAAGAAACACACACTTATCCAATTATATTAGCCATAGAATATGCCTTTGGACACATTAAAATAATATTCAATCACAATATTAGGTTGGCCATAATTTAATATGCTAAACTCCTTTACATCTTTTAGAGACCTATTAGGCCTTCTTAGACACACATTACATTTTGCTATCATTGGAACACTTTAAAACTCAACACATGTTAGTAAAATATTATATAAAAATAAAAAATACCCCCATTAATGTCTTATATTTTTAACCAAATATATTAAAACAATCATTACTTCAAACCCCTCATTAGTACTCAATCCTATTAGGCTTGTGTATACCAAAAATTTGCCTTTTAATACTGAAGCTGAAACTTACTTAATCCACTAAAAAATGACCAGTAAAACAAATAAAAATGATGAAAATTACCTCAGCTTCATCACCATAATATTTAAACACTTCAAATCAAGTCAAAAAGGCTTAAATTCATCTCTTTATTATGCTCACTTAAAACATCCAAAACCATCAAAAACTAGTCATGAAACTATTTGAAATATAACACCAGAAACAAAAATTTACATGATTCTAAATAAATTTTAAAGATTATATAACATATTAATAACAAACTAAATCATAAAAAATATAATCTATAATAGCATACATTGGTCTTGCAGACCAATCTCCTAACATTATCCCACATAGTCTTGCTTGAACTAGACAAGCCATTTTGGATTAAATTTTTAAACTTACTACACTAAGTTAAAATATTTAAAAACCATGAAGAATACTTCAAATTAACAAGAAAAAACACCAGTCACTAAAATTCATCACTCTTTGATGAAATTACACTCAAATACAACTTTTCATCACTCTAACTTGCTTACTCAGAACTACCAAGACTATCAAAAACATAGTCATGAAACACTAGCCTTATAACACATTTATAGGGACTTTAAAATAATTAAAATTCATTAAAATTATAATATGACATATACATACCATATTAAAATATAAAAATCATATTTTCTAGTGGAAATTATTCGTTTTAAAGACCAATATGTTGACATCACTACACACAAACCTCACTAAGCTAGACAAGGGATTTTGTATTCATCATTTTCACCACATAAACTATATTAAAAACTCATATATTACTTGGAAATTAATTATAAGTAATTAAAAACAACTCCATTCACTTTAATCCTTCAATATAAATTGAAAACACACTTAGAACCAACTTGTCATTACTTCCTAGGTCTTGCACAGTTTACTCTATTAGACTTGTTAGAGAATGGCTTACTTGGATCAAAAATTGAGACACTTAAGGACTATAACCAATACATAAACCACAATTTACATAAAATAAAATTCTATACCTTCTCCATCTAATCATTTTTAGTGTTTGTCTAATACATCTTTTGACAACTATAACAGTTTCTTTAGAAACAAGCCTGTATCTTCACATTTTCTCTCTCATATTTTTAAACACCACCACCTAGAGGTACTTGGGAGAGTACACTAAAATATACAAAAAGTTACTTAGGGATACCAATCTATTCTAGGTTTTTTTAATTAACATCTTCAACATCAATTCCTTATTAGGGTTATAAGAGGGTTTAAACCTATTTTCGCTATTAACTATCATTCATAAAGCATAGCCCCTCAATCCAAAAACTAATGTATAGAATTTTGAGATATTTTAATATCCCATATACTATGAACTTATTAGGTTAAAATTTAAAGGTTTTATTATGTAATTATCGTAATAAAATCCTTATATGGTTAATAATCCTTCATTTTGATCATTAGAGAGAAATCCAAACAACTTTTCAAGCTTTGTCCTTCAAACTAGAACCTCAAAATTTGTTAACATGCCTAAAATAACCTGATTAACATTTTTCACTACTCACCTACTCACACTTTTCTTTGACACAAATCCTAATACCCCATTAGGTTACACTCTCTTCCTCTACACCATAGTTTTCATACCTTAATGGGCCTTGAACTGACCTTCATCCCTCTTTACATGATCATAAAAACCTCATTATCAAGATCAACATCTCACTCTCATTCCATCCATCCTATCTCATTTTTAAATACTTCCATACATCGTTCACATTCCTCGACAATAAATCATGATACCTCATTAGATTAGGCAAGGTCTACGAGAGGTCAAGATGAAGACTTACACTAAAGATCCTACTCCTATTGGCTCACTTTTAAACACAGATAATTGCATCTATACCTCATAATAATGATCATACAACATGATACACTCACCTCATAATGTCACCATATCATACCTTTACCATGTTATGACTAAGCTCAAGATTCTAATGTATTTGATACCTTAACTTATTCCTTCCATGTCATCACCTTAATAAAACAACATAATATTATCATAAGATGCTTTGACCTATACCTTCATTAGTTTCCTTCAAATTATTTCTTGCTATCAAATTCTCTCAACTTCAAATTATTTATTGACTTTAAGTTCTCTCTTTCATTTAAATGTATCATGTCACATGGCTTACTTTGAAAATATTCATACACTATGATTCTTATGTAGACATTAGTTATCTTTAAACATATTCCATGGCCTATACCTTCCATGCTCACATCACTCCACCATGCTACCTGTACATACCTTCTCATAAGGTCTAGATTAGGATTCATAATATACCTTGACTATGATAAAACATACTGAATTTAATTATATCACTCAAGATGACATAAAAATAATCATAACAAACTCATATCACTACTCTCATACAATAAAAGTCATCCAAGCCTCTTGACATAACTCTTTAACAAATGACCTTACTCACAATAAGAGTCTTGTATATCTACTTGTCATCATCACTTGACAATAAACTTAAATGACAACAATGACAACTTCATGCTAACCTAAACCTTGATTTCAACCTTAACATCAACCAATAGAGAAGATAATTTTTGACAATCTCACCTTGTCATATCATGAACATACCTCAATGACCACTCACTATGCACCTTCACTCGATGCACCTTGACATCATGACATTAGCATTGACATCAATGATAAAAACATGACAAAAGTTTCCATTATATGATTCTAATATTTTTGAAAGAGGGCTCTAACTTGTTGCATGAGTTTTACCACCTATTATTTTATTTTAAAAAAATTATACACAACCCCTTATTTACACTTATTTATCTTTCCACACTACATAATCTATGAATTAAACATCCTAGCTCACTATTAGATCCTTGGTGACAAGATTTCATAGTTAGTAAGTATTTTATTTCTCACTATACCAAATTAATATACACTTCTCACCCTTGTCATCCCAACTTATTCTAATTTTCTTTTGCACATGTGTATCTTCCACACATCCAAACATGCTAAGGTTTTTAATGCTTGGATTTTAGTTTCTCCATGATTATTGAGAGATCATATAACTAAAATTATTAGTAGGAAATATGTTTATAAAATATATAATTTCTAGTAAAGACTCATCCCAAAATGCATTGGAAAATCCTTTAACCTTAAGCATGTTCCTTTCCATATGTTAAATGGTTGGGTTCTTTCTCTTAGCCACACCATTTTTTTATGGTGTATACCTAGATTTACATTTCTTATTAATAGAATTATAATTTAAAAAGATGTAAAATTACTTAATATGTATTATCCCATTCTATTTTTCCTTAATATCTATATGCAATTGCAACTTTTCTTTTCCACTATGGCCTTGAATTGCTTCAAGGTTTCAAATTCTTTTGATTTGTTTTTTAATAAGTACACCCATGTCTTTTGGATAATGTAATATATTAATTTGATGAAATTAACATTCTTGGATAAGGAGGGAGTCTTAATTAGATCACACAAATATGAATGTATTATATCAAGAGGAGATCTTTGTCTCCATGCGTAGCCATGGGAAATACACTCCTCTGTTGCTTCCATAATCTAAAACATTCACATATATTATTTGGTTGTTGAATGAGGGGTATTCCTCTCACCATTTGATGCTTATTAATAATTTTCATCCCTCAAAAACTCAAATTCCCATACCTTAGGTGCTGGAGTGTATACACATCTACTACCACAATTTTGAATGTTGGTTTAAGTTCACTTTATGTCTTCAAAGGAAACATTATGTTGTTTATCATTGACTGATACAATCTACCTATTGCATCCACTCATATCAAATATTATGTATTCAACATATTCAAATACTACCTTGAATCCTTTCTAAACAAGATTCCCTATGTTTATTATGTTATTATTCAATATGGGAAAATAGTATACATCTTGAATTTTCTCTTTTGTCACCTTACTTGGTGTGAATAGAAACGTTGCCTTTAACCATGACTGGAAACTTCTCATTATTTCCCAATTTTACCTTTAATTTTATTGACTCATAAATATGGTTGAAAATTTATTTTTTCCCACTCATGTGGTTTATATAAGCACTATTCAAATACCATATTTTTCTAGTACTTAGCCACATTGATCTTGTCATGGGAGGAGGCGTTTGACCTATTCAACCTTTGTTCATGGGTTTGAAAGGAACCCATTATTTCATCTATTATCATTTTTATCACATCCTTAGATTCCACAATATAAACCACTATAGGGTCCAATATAATAGGAAGGATATTTAACACCTTCTTAGTGATTATATGGTCTTATAGAGTCTCTACATTTCTTTTAATTTTATTGACTATGCTCATTATCCTTATGAAGAAATAATTGATAGAATCATTTTAATTCATCATAAAAGTCTTCAAGTGTCTTATTAACAACTGCAACTTGAAAACTTCACCTTGTCACTACCTTGATAGGCATTCTGGATGATATCCTAGGCTTTATTAGAATGGAATATAGTGATAAATCTATTTACATATTCCACACCATACATGTCAATTGTAAGTTATCAAATCTTTTATATCAAAATAGTTATTATTTAAATATTTTGATGACATGTTTGATCAATCATGAAAGAATATTTTAATCTTTTACTCCCTACATAACTTTTAAACGATTCATGATGATTTAAAAGTTTCTTAAAGAGACTTTATAGGTATATTTTATATTTAAATTTGTAACCTACCCCTTCTCACCCACCCTTCATCCCACTCCTTTTTAATTTTTTTTACTTTTTTTTCTTTTTTTAATCATTTTTATTTAAAGTTTCTATTATATTCAATACTTTTTAAATAAATTATACACTTCTTAAAAAGGTGGATTAAAAGGAATTGCAACCTCATAAATATTTTAAATAATCAAAATTGATAAATATATTTTTATTATTTGAATTAGTCATACTACCAAACTTATAAAGAATTATAATTTTATAGATGAGTACATGGTTTTCCTTGCATATACTTATTCATTTGTATTTATATTTGAGAGGGATAAATCCTTTGATAGTTGTCCCTAAACTAAAACATAAGGTGATATTTCAAATAATTCCATTTTATCAAGGTCAACATCAAATACATGCAAGGGGTATCAATAGGTGAAATGGTTTTGGAGTTTAAAACTAATTTATATTTTATAATATTAGCACATGTTTCATAACATAATCACCTTATACATGTCCCATGTTAAAACTATCTATAATAATCATACCAATGCTTAGAATTCTATCATAACTATGAATCTAATTCATATAACTATGTCTTTTTTCCAATTTAGATAATTATGTAAGTGTTGAGGATATTCTTCTAAAGCATGACTCCACTATATATGGATATATTGGAAAACTAATATAGGTACTAATGTAGATGACATGTTTTCAAGACATGTACACACTATAAAATGTATATGTTCAATATTGAATAGGTGTGGAGAACATTCTTCTAAAGAATGTCAGCACTAAATCTAAAAATTGTGAATGTATGGAAGCCATGCCCATATGACATGCCCCAAATAACTCTAAAAATTGATATAATTACATAATACTAAATATGTGTGGAAAACATGATTTCAAAGCACACCTCCTAGTAAATATGAAAACTATGCCATGTGTGGATAACATGCCTCTATGACATGCCCCAAACAATAACAGCCCCCCATTTGAGGTGAGGTAAAGATGGTAATTAGTAGCTACCTCACCTGAAATGTATAAAAAATGGTATAATATGTGAATATAACCATGTATAATATATAAGTAACATGTCTAGGTATATATATAATTGAAATGCATAGAACCACTATGATCACATGTAGGCCTCAAATGCATGGTAAGGATCATGAAAATGTATATATAATAACATTATATTCTCAACAAGCATTCAAATAAGCACACAAGAGTACTCAAAATAAATTCAAAATGTAATGCTCCAAAGAGACCACAAATAATTGTAATGTTCAAATGCCTTATAATCTAAGGAACAATAATTAGTCAAATCATCATGAAATTAAGGATAACATATTTAAATTTACATAAAAAAATAATGACATATGCAAACTTTAGTGAGATAATACATGGGAATGAGAGACGCAAATGAAGTAGAATATTCAAATGCTTAGAAAAGGAAGAAAATATAAATGCAAGACATTAGAGGAAATGCATTAAGTAAAGCATAAGTAACTAGCATAAACATGTCATATTTCCCCATAGATCTTATGTCTTAGGAACAAATGTCAAGTATATAACATCTAAAATACCTTGTGTAAGATATAATAATGGATACGGACATGTGCAATTAAATATGTAAGCTTAAACATGATAATGTAGAATGATCATCAAATAATATAACCTATGGGTATCAAGATCAAATAATTAGATGTCCCCTTTGTCTATGTGACATGAGTAGAGGGAAGACCAAACATACAAAATAAGAATAGATCATGTATATTTGTATACATGTATCAAACTCAAGTATAAGTGTAACACACATGTGTATGTAGGAGTAACCAAATATGTAATCAATCAACATGGAACTAACACATAGATGTAGTAGATCCATTAGGACATGTAGGTGCCAAAAAATGTTTGCAGTTTTTTTTTTTTTTTTTTTTGATCTGAAAACTCTACACTAGTACCATGCACAAAAAGTTTATAATGGATAATTTTATCAAACACTCATTTTCCTAAAATACTAAAAGGAATTTTAACAATTATTGACCTTTAAAAACAAGTTTATCAAGGTTGATCAAAATGGATTTGAAAATGGAATGAATTAAAAGTCACCAATTAATTCATTGTCTATTTAACTTGTGTCTAAGCCTAAAGTTCCAATTATCCATTAAATTTTCATAATGAATTAAATTTTCATTCAATAATTAATATTTAAGTACATCAATAAAAATGAAAAAAATAATTCACAATCAAAGTACTAATGATAACCAAATTGATAATGGAGTTTACTCATTACTCGAGTTACATCTCTAGGTTTGCTTAAAACATGAACCGATCCATTTATATGAATTATAAGTACATGGATACAAACATACAATTTTCTAATATATCCTCTAAGACTTCATAAAACTTATAAATAGACCTTCAAAAAGTCCTGGTATTCATGGTTGAAGTTTCCACCTTCCTATCATGAAAGCAATCTCGCAGTCTTGAATTTCTCTACCAAAAGTCTCACTTTGAGGCTTTACAAAGTGTCTCAAACAAACTCAAATTAGGGAAATAATTATCTCACTAGAATCATCTCTAAGTCTATAACATTTCTCTATTTTACTTTGAAGGCTAATAATTCCTCTAAATGTCTCAAAAATAGTGTTTTCCACAGACTGATCTAGACTGCACACCACTCGGTCTTCTAATTCTATGTGTTCAAATATAACCTCACAGGTCTATATACCATTTACACAAGTAGGTTCATTAGTTTCTAATTTATAATTTTTCTATATTTTGCATGGTTCAAATCCCATCAACCTTGTTTTAGGGATTAGGCATGATCTCTTAGTCCCACATTGGAAAATGGGAAGAAATGGATTGCTTTTAAAAGGCATGGGCCATTGTGTTTATACCATCAATCATTAGTTGTAAGTCATGTGGAATTTGCATTGGTTGACTCTATGTTGGTATCTACACTGTTGATAAATGGTATATGCAAAGCTCTATCTGTGTTGGTAAATGTGGCATACTTGACATTATTTGAATCATCTTTAGAAATCTAAACTCAACCCAAGCTCAATAGTGGATAACCTAACTCAATGAGTTGTTGACTAAGGTTTCAAATAAAAACCCTAATTCTTTTACACCATCTAACTACCATGTCATTACTCAATAGGATTGGTCAACTTATATTTCAACTTATATTACTTTGACCAAGTTTGACTGGTCATAACATCCACATATAGACTTGAATTGGGTCAATTCAAAATGTGTTGGAAAGCTTGTGATGAGTTATACATCATGGAACTAGTTAAAAATTGTTCCATGATCATTAATTTTCCCATTTTGACTATCTATGACCACTTTTTGACCCAAACTTTGACTACATGTATCAAGATTAAACAAGATCTATTTCTTGAGTTTTTCATACCATTGAAAAGATTTTGACAAGCCCTATACAATGCCAATGGTTTTAGGTCCAGTTGAGATGATTCTAAATATGACCTATAGATCACACCTCCTTATAAAAAATACTTTTGGTCTACTAAAATGTGGTACCCAACTTGATCCTCTAAAATGCCATTTGGTTTTGAAGATACTCTGATGGGTCTTATCAGTCTACTCAAGTTTTACAACTATGCCTAAAATACTTGGAACATCTAGCTAATCACACCTTCCATAATTCCTCTACTACTATATGGCCATTAATAGCCTCTACATAGAACTAGGGTTTAGAATGTGACGACTTCCTCTATTGTATGGCTTCACAAGAGCCTCTACACACATAAGCCGAGTGATCTTTTCTACTACACGGCCTAAATGAGCCTCTACATAGAATTCTAGTTATCTCTTCTACTACACAAATTTAATGATCCTTTACATAGATCTAAGATCTTGAATCTCTTCTAGTATGATACATGGTTATTTGTATCACATCAACATATAAAACCTAAATTATAGCATATGACAAAAATGGAAAAATCATATTGATTCATAACTCAAATTGTAAAGACCTTAAAAACAAGCAATGAGTTACACTAAATCCTATAACTACCAATAAGATCACAACATTCATTAACTATATGCCCACTATCACATCCTATAAGCAGTGAACTACCAAACACTAGAACAATCACCAATACAACTATACAACACATTTGTTAATTTAGAAAAAAATACATTAATTTTTATGACCATGTTGTAATACACTTCCTAGACATGGGTATTATAATGCAAAATCATTAGGGAAACAATAAATAGTGTATAGTTTCTAGTATTTCAAATATTCCCAATAGGGTCTTATAAATGTATCCAATCACAAACATGGCATAAATAGATGCATTTAAAAATAACATTTATTATAAAATAAGTATTTCAAGAAAATGAAATCCTACCCAATAACCTATATATTGCTATCAATCTCCCAATCTAATCAATGAGTTAAATTACTAATTCAATATAAAATTCATAAAGCTAACACTAGATATTCCAAGAATAGAGCTTTTTAAAACACAAGTGTGATAATTTAAAACTTTGCATGATGAACCTATCTCAAAGTTTTCCCACTATATTATCTCTAAAAATGCATATATCAAAGTGAGGTAAATTTCCTTTGTGAACATACAATATGAATCCCAAAAATGATTTGAAACATTAATCCACTAATCGTGAAATCATGAAATTTTGAAACTGATTACTAACCCTCTTAATCAAACTCTTCTATTTAAGGTGTTTAATTTCTTTAGTCAATTTACTAACATCTGCATGGGTTGATTTAGGATTAACTTCATTAATTACCTTATCAATAGGTTTGTATACCATCTTCTTCTTATGATTAATAGGATGGTGGGATCATCAAATTTTATAACACTTCTCAACCTGATGTCCACTCACATGAGAATGCAGGCACACATCCTTCTTTTTAGGTGAGATCACCTGTTTGCCATTTTTTGTTTTAACAAGATGAGATTGGTCCTTAGCACTTGAAAAATTATTCAACAATGATTGCCTTTTCCAATAATCTATGATAGAATGATTGCTTAAACTACAAAATGTGTAAGGAAAATGATGCAACATCTTATGCATATTAAAGCCAAATTACTTAAATAGAAAGGGTGCATCAAAAATTTTAGGATTCAAATTCTTATTGGTGTTATTTCCAGTGTATGAGGGAGGAGGTGGAATTTCAATACCTCTTTTACCTAATTTATTACACTATTCACCATTCCTTCATAGGGAGGAGTTATATACTACTACTGGCCTCAAATTTTGGATGTTAGAAGGTTGTCCTCTTTTAACAATGGAGGAACTCTCTCCAACATCCACTTGCTCACTAGCGTAACCTAATCCTACATGATAAAATCTATGTTATACATATATTGGGTTAGTAATTAGTTAGCCATTATTTCTTAGGCTCCTTCCATCAAGTCCCATTTTCAATAATAGTTTACATCTAATGACCTTACTGTGTTTTTCAAAAATACCAAAAGAAACATTTGAAACATCTAAAATTAAGTGAAAGGAGTTACTAGATGAATAACTTACAAACCACTCATTAGTCATAGTTCCTACATCTATAGTTAAAGACAACTGGTGAAGACTGTGTCTTTATCCACTCTACATCTATACTAAGAGCTCATCCTTGGATTGTAAATTAGATTTCAAGCAATCAATCTCCTCATCCAATGAGAATAACCAAACTCTCAAGAAAGCATTCTCTTCTTGGATATTCTAGTTAATCACTTCAAGGTCATAAAGCTTAGATTTTTTTGACATCTTTCCCATGTTTTCTTATTTCCTGCAAACAACCTAATCCTATAAAAAACACACTATAAATAGAATATCAACAAGGATAAATAGTTTTCAATACTATGAAAAACCAAAACTAAAAACAACTAATGTAAAATCCACTCAATCAAAAGCTAACCTAGCACACTAACTACTCTTATACCAAAACTCAATCTGTAAACTCTACACTATTACCATGTGAACAAAGTTTACAATGGATACTTTTGTCAAAAACTCATTTTCCTAAAGTTATATAAGGAATTTCAACAATTTTTGACCTTTAAAAGCATGTTTACTAAGGTTGATCAAAATGGATTTGAAAATGGAATGAATTAAATGTCAAAAATTTATTCATTATCCATTCAACCTATCTCTAAACCTAAAGTTCCAATTCTTTATTAAATTATCATAATTAATTCAATTTGTATTCAATAATGAATATTTAATTTTATCAATCAAAATATAAAAAAATGTAAAATCAAAAGTACTTACCACAACTAAATTGATAACAGAGTTCACCTACTGCTCGCGCTACATCTCAAAGTTTGCTTAAAACATGAATTGATCCATTTTCATGAATTGATAATACATGGCCAAAAACTTAAAATTTTCTAATATATCCTCTAAGACTTTATAAAAATCAGCATCATAACTTCACAAAGTCTATATACTCATGGTTTAACTTTCCACCTTCCTATCGTGAAAGCAATCTTGTGTTTTTAAATTTATCTACCAAAAGATTTACTTTAAATATTTAAAAATTGGCTCAAACTAACTCAAATAAATAAAATAATTATATCACCAAATGCTTTTAAATGTCTCAAAAATAGTGGTTTCCACAGACTAGTCTAAACTACCCACTAGTCAGTGTGCTAATTTTATGTGTTCAAATATAAGCTCACGGGTCTATGTAACATTTGCATGATCAAGTTCAAGGGTTAGGCATCTATCCTTTGACTAAATTAGGAATGGTTCTAATCTTACCAAAATTTTCTTAGGGATTAGGCATGATCTCTTAGTCCCATATTAGCAAATAGGAGGAAATGGATTGCTTTTAAAAGGCATGGGTCATTATGTTTGTACCGCTAAGAATTATTTATATGTCATGTGTTTTTTGTATATGTAAAATCCATGTTGGCATCTACCAATTTGGTAAATGGTATACATAAATCTCAATCCATGTTGGTAAATGGTATATGCAAATGTCGCTCCCTATTGGTGAACATGGCATACTTGGCATTGTATGAAACATGTTTGCAAATCTAAACTAGACCTGAGCTTGGTAGTGGGTAGCCTAACTCAGTGAGTTGGTGAATAAAATTTAAAGTAACAAAAAAAAAATTATTACACCATCTTACTACCACATTTGACAATGGTATTGGTCAACTTACACTGCCACATCATCACATTGACCAAGTTTGACTACAACTTTGACTAGTCATAACTTCCACATACAGACTCAGATTTGGTCCACTCAAAATGTATCAAAAAAAATTCAATGATTTATACATAATGGAAATGGTTTATAAGTATTACATGATCATAAATTTTCCCATTTTGACTAGCTTTGACCAATTATTGACCCAAACTTTGACCAGCTACACATGAGCAAATGACCTCTATTTCTTGAGTTTTGTATAACATTAAAAAGATTTAAAAGAGACCTATGTAATGTCATTAGTTTTAGGTCCATTTAAGATCATTCTAAATATGACCTTTGGATTAATTTTAGAGTGTTATAAAAGGAAATATCATAGACTATGATGTCATCTAATGGATGTTCATAGATATATCCCCATTGTGAATCTAGTGTAATAATATTGTTAAATTATGGAGGAAAACATAAATGTTTAATATATATAATATAAGTATCATTGATGTTTTTCATATATAAAATAAGATTCAATGTCCATATAATACTAGTAGGATTAATTGGAGTATGGGTTCCTAGATGCCATCATCGAGTTCTATGTGGTTTCTTTGGAATAGTAATAATATATACATTTGGTAGTGTTATAGATAACAAAAAATTGTATGTAGTAAAATATGGGGATTCCATGGAGTCTACTATATGTATTTTATGTAAAGGTCTCTTAAATATTGGTCACCTGCAACAACCTGCAACTCCCATGAACTTGCAACAACCTGCAACTCCCATGAACTTGCAACAACCTGTAACTCAAATGATCTTACTTACCATGTAGATCTCCCATGAACTTGCAATAACCTGCAACTCAAATGATATTACAATTGGAAGGATCTCTTCCTTGCCTTAATTAAAATACATGCCAATGAGTCTATAAATAGATCCCATACTAAACAATAACTTAGACTTCCTAATTTAAAATAATTAGAAACATAGCTCAAGACTCAAAATAGTCTTTACATGCAAATAATCAGTTCATTAAATGAACTGTTCATAAAACTAACAGTTCTGGAACCACACAGGCGACTGATGGCAGTCACTGTCTGACTAGAGGTGACCGACGTCAGCTGACTACTGCTGATGTCAGTTGCCCTGTGCACTAAAGATGACCGACATCGGTTTCATTGTCGACGCCAGTATCCCTGGAACTCAGTAACCTCCTCCATGTCTACATCAATGAAGATTTTAGGTCCACAACCTAACAATTACCCATTATAATGGTTTTATAAAGGATCATTAAATATTTTCTATTTATGGTGATCTCTAGGTTGTCATCTTAATTCGTTTGGAGGATTCTAAACTATAATTTGTTTGGTCATCAATAAGGTTTTGGATCTTTTACTTCAAGGTAAATCATCTACTTGTAGACTACCTTGGTCATTGATGATAGTTACAATAATCATTCACATCATATCTTTTGGGTATATGTAGACTCATATCAACCTTTATATGATTAAGGAGAGATATAAGTTAACACTCAATTAACTATGGGACTATGAAGTGATGAATTAAATCAAATGTGAGAATTTTCTCTTTAGTACATTGGATAAGACAAGTCATTTAGGTTCTTGTGAAGCTATGTTAACCATGGTGGTTGTTTCCTTTTTAAGATCTAGAGGTTTTACAATATAACTTTGTTTGATTATATATTTATTACTATATGTAGATGTAACTAGTGCATTTGATACATAATTGAGATTATTTATTAAAATAACCTTCATTTCACAGTCCAGTATAACATGGCATAAGTTATGAAAAGATTTGAACTTATTAATAACAATTTATTAATGTAAAGGAGAAACAAAAATTTTATTGAATGTATTTCAACTCCTTATCCACCATAATATTGGTCATTTTAGCTATCATTATCTTATATCTCAAGTCATATTCATTGATATGTTCATTTATTTATTTTTATTTTGGCAATTTGAACATATTAAAACTTCTCATAAATATTATTGGAAAAAGTGTGGTAAAAGATGGTATATAATATATTTTAATGATTTTATGGATTAGAGGGGTAAATCATAGAAACACTTCAAATCATAGTCCTTGAGGCTTCTTGTAAATAATCTGGTCCAAATTTTATCATTGGATGCATAATCACGACATGCCACATAAAAGGTTTGAAAATGTTATTCAAGATCAACCTTTCCATCATAAATGTGAACTTAGGTTTAAAAACATCGATTGGAAAATTGTGAAAAATGATCTCAAGTTCAATAGGGTTACTCAATATTTTTATCCTTGTCCTCTAAAGTATTTATGACTTGAAGGAGTGTTTTAACTATATACCTAGTGGGATTCAGATTATGAATTTAAGTAGTCACCAAAGGGGATGAAAACATGTTTTGAGTAGTAATATACATTTAAATTGATATTTTTGTTGAAACAATGGGTAATTCCATGATAGATTTATAAATAGTAGTTTATGGAAATAAATGTTTAAACACATAACATATGCCCACACTACATGTATTATGTTGTAATGTATTTAAGGCAGGGATGTTTAACTATAACTTCTAAAAATTTAATTTTCAGTATAGTTTTTATGATATGATAAATATATTCAGGGTTTGGATGAATATGCTCACAAAAAAATGCAATTGTTTGCGCTCGATCATGGTCTATTTACAAATTTTCATTTATTTGATGGTTTTACATTTGAAAATATTCTTCTATGATAATCTCATAAGTGTGTTTTCCATTTCAACATGGGTATCATCATGATCCATAGTCTAATATCCCTCATTAGTTTGAGACATATTATATGGTATGAGGGAAGATCAATGT
The DNA here is from genome assembly GCA_037957365.1 of Torreya grandis. Lineage (NCBI taxonomy): Eukaryota > Viridiplantae > Streptophyta > Pinopsida > Cupressales > Taxaceae > Torreya > Torreya grandis. Next base: position 1,044,189 of record JARHVA010002210.1, read on the forward strand.
GTTCAATATGCACACCTCCCAATCTAGGATGAAAAATAAGGGAAGTAAGAAATCAAAAATTAAAGATAATTGAAACCTAGCTAGCATAAAACACTAGGAGTCATAAAATTTTGCATTCATCAAGTTAGATAAATGTTTATCTCTAAAATAGTATAGGTGATCTTATTATTAGTCTTGTATTTTATTAAAGGGGTATATAGAAATGAAATGGCACATGGGTGATAATCATATTTATTACAGGACAATTAAGTGATAAACTCATATATAAGCATAAACTCAATTTATTATGTCAAGTGTAGTGTACATATGAAAAGTATAATTAATATATGTATGTAAATGATAATAAAATAATATACTTAGTGGATTATGATGCTAACATAGTAGTGGATCTAGAACAAGCAATAAGAACATTAAAAGATAAATATAGAAAAGTTGTGAAATTCTAGATTAGATGCTTTTGTAGCTCTAGACACTAAAATCAGCCTTGGATGGTTGTATCAATCATAATGTATAGGATTAACACAAGTGGCATGTATAGAATACCTACTAGAAAAATATGTATCAAGATAGATGGTTTTCAGCTTTTTCTCACCTTTTCTTTGGTTCATTTAGATCTGGTTCATGGATTGTTACTCCTTGTTAAATGGAAAAACCCTAATTATCCATATTCATAGTGAACTTGGGTAAAACTAGGTTAGTGGGAACACAACATTGATCTAACCCCTAAGACCCTACTATTAGTGAATATTGCCTACATAGCCAATACTCCATAAGAGGGCCTTATACTCATGTGGTTCTCCCTTACATATTGGCTTGTGTGTGAATCATGGAATATTTTGAAAATCAATTACAATAGTGTATTATCTTATAACTTGGATGATTAGTCTCATGGGTTTCTCATTTAGTACTTCAAAATTGTATATGTGTTTTACCTATGACTAGTTGTAGATAGGGAAGCTTTGTTTAATTGAATTCTTGATAAACCACTTTAGATTAGTTTCCATGGTATATTTCATCTTTTTAATAATTTTTATAAGTTAAAAATTAGTAAGGGTTGATCTTGTATTTATATAATCCTTTTAGATAAGTATCTCTCATTAAATCACTTAGACTAACCATTATGGTATGTTTCATTTTTAAATTGGATGAATTTAGTGAAATGAACACTTACATTAGGTCAGGACACTGACATAGATGCTAGTGTTTATCCTAGATATAAGTTTCCAAGTGGTAGGAAAGTATGTACAAGCTCATAACTTGTAGAGGTGAAAGATAATTACATTTTAAGAATTTTGGTCAAGATACAAGACCTAAGTCATCAGCATAAGACTAGTCCAACTAAGATATATAGGCCAAGGGGAATAAGATAAAGTAGATACAAAACTTGTGAAAGAAGGAAATGCCCATAATTGAGAGGGAAAACCAAGGTCTGAGTTTTCCAAATGTACAAGAATGAGGTGATATATAATCCATAAATATCATGGATAGTATGTGTATATAGGAAATAAATGTTATGCTATCTAATAACATAAATCAAGCAACATAGATGACAATGAGATTTTAAAAATTGGGAGTGTTTGATATTTTGGGTATTTTTGGGATTTTTTTGATTTTTTTGAAATTAATTATTTTTTAAAGATGGTTATAATGTTTTAAAAATTCACAATATATCTATTGATTTCAAGATGAGGATGACAATATTTGAGGAATGATAAATTGTTAACATTTCTTGAAGAAATGTGTCATACACATGTATAGTAGAATCATAAAGTGTATTATGTTCTTGTATCAATGGAACACAAGGATTGATATATTATTCATGTTAATCTTTTTTGATAATTGATTTTTTTTAAATATTATTCCAAAGTTCCTTTGATTTCTCTTTTGAATTACATTCTATGTCCTTTTCCTTTACTAATATGCCATTACTTATATCTATTTATATGGTGTCTAAAGATATGGTTTCTTTATGTTGATTTTACTCTAAATTTGTTCCTTATTGGTATAATTATGTAAGCTTTACATAATGATAAAATGATACACATCTTTTTTCTCTATCAATCATTCCTCGTACTGAGTGTAACCATGATTTTCCAATCATGACATTGTAATAATTTGTATTATAAGTAACCTAAAAATTAGGACAAAATTACTTTTATAAAAAATTAAACTCTTAACTTAATTCATCTAATACATGTTTGAATTACATTATTCTCATCCACATGTTGAAAATTATTTTCAACAAAGATTGCAAAAATCCCATAGAATACAAATGTGTATCTTCATAGTCCATAACCTTCATATCTAAAATTTATTTCCATCTATGTGAGTAATGAGATTAAAATGGTATTGATATGAGTAAATTATTGTAGTTTCACCCTTTGGAATGATATTTATAACTTTGGATTTTCCAAGTGTCACTTATTGACTGTTTGTTATAAATTCTCCATTAAACATTTGATGTGTTCAATGCTCTTTTTGTAATGTTTCCTTTTGTAATTTTTCCTTTTTATCTTATGGATTTTGTAATTTTTTTTCATATATATTATGCTTTTTAATATTTTATTTCTCTAATTTTCTCATTTACAACTATTTTTTATTTGAATTATTCTTTGGTAACCATTTTTTAATTTGGGAACTTGTGATTTTGAAGATTTATTCATAATACAAGTGGGTTTATTTCTTGATGTATCAATGATAGGATCACCATTAGTTTTGATACTTTGTATTTAACTTATTTAATTCAAAAAAATCAAAATCTATATTATGACCATGCATTTTATGATATGCACAATAATATTTTGATCTCCTTATACAATGCAAAGGAGGTAGTTAAATCATTTTGTTTTGAATAATTTCTCTTAGGATTTCACATCGAATCTTATTATCCTTTTTTTCACCTTTTTTTTTGGATATTTTATTCCATATTATCATTTGGATACAAAACATTATTGGGAATAACATTTCTATATGAAGATATAAACATGTGACTAACACTAACATATTTCGATTATGTAGGTATGTAATATGATTTTTCAATGATGTCACCTCTGATATAAAGTACTAGTCTCAATTTTATAATTCTTCTATTAACTTTATCATAGTTATAATTTAATCTTTAAAGGTCTTGAAATCACAAACCCTACATAGTTCAAATTTAATATGTATACACACACAATATAGTGGAGATGGGGAGGAGTGTGAGAAATAATAGGTAGAGTATGATGGGCAACATTACCCCTTGAAGAATTGATCACGTGTATATCATTATATGGATGAAATATATCACTCTCATTATGGTTAATATGATGAGGATGATCAAAATTATTACCATAAGAATTGTAAAAATGACTATTTAGAATAATTGGGACTTATACCCACTAAAGTGGATTGGAGAAAAGTTTCTTCAAAAATAATTTTACTATGTTCCAAATAAAATGGAATATTTCAAAACATTTTTGCATAGATCATTTTGAATTAATTGGGCTAGTTTGAATAATTTTTACTTATACCCACAAAAGTGGAGTGGAGAAAATTTTCTCTGAAAAATAAATTTCTTATATTCCAAATAAATTAGAATGTTTTAAACCATTTGGGCATAAATAATTTTGAATAAATTATGTTATTTTAAGTAATATGAACTTATACACACTAAAGTGGAGTTAAGATAAATTTCTCCAAAAATATATTTGTTATATTCAAAATAAATTAGACTATTTCGAAGTATTTGGGCAGAGATCATTTTGAATAAATAGGGATATTTTGAATTATTTAACTTATACCTATAAAATGGAGTGAAGAAGATTTCATCCAAAAATAAATTTTGATTATTTCAAATAAATTATATTGTTTCAAACCATTTGAGCATAGATCATTTCATTTAAATTGGGATATTTTATATATTTTGAAATTATACCCACAAAAGTGGAGTGGAGAATATTTTCTCCATAAATATTTTTTCTATAATCCAAATGAATTAAATTATTTCAAACCATTTGCTAGAAGATAATTTTGAATATATTTGAATATTTTTGAACTTTTGGCACCCTTCTAGGCCTTCATATCGAGCATTGATCCTTTAAAGTACCTTCCATTTTTGGGACACATGGCACCATTTGATTGACCAAATTATGGATGAAAAGATATTAAGCAATCTAGTTTATCTACATAATAAAATATCTCGACAATTGTTTGTTGTTCATTGGGAAGATATTCATGAGAAAATGTCAATATACTAATGGATCAAGTTGGGAAATTTCAAGATAAATTGATTGAGTATGCACTTGCACTTAGCTAGATCAAAATAATTCTAAATTAGAATAGATTAATTACAAATCAATTGAACTATATTTGAAATAATTTAGAATTGATTTGTATGAAATTTATGATAATGTTTATTACTAGAATTATAGTTTATAATAAATTAATACTCTTTTAAGAATCATAATATGGAAAAGTTATATCTTTCTAAACATTGGTTCACATCTACTAGCATAGATTTTTTGCTTTCTCCCAAGAATATGATGATAGAAATAATTTTGATTCTCCAATCATTTTCATTTTTTTGACTTCCATTTCTATTATATCTACGTAATGTAAAATAACTCATTTTTTAATTTTTGATTTGTAACAAAAATCTGATAATTACAATCAATGACCAACATGTTGGCAATTGACAAATCATCTCCAAAGGTCCCTTTAAAAATAAATTCATATAATTTATTTATGTTTATATTGAATGGCTTAGAATAAGTTTTCCCCTAATAAACATGAAGTTTTAACTTGTGTAACACATGGCATGAATGAGTATCCTCAAATGATTATCCTCTATCATTGAACAAATGCCAACATGAGAAAAAGACTGAAGTGCCACCTTAAAAATTTATTTGGAATGATCTCAAATGTACTATGACATATTTTCTACTTTATTATCTTATTTTTTTCCCATATCATGTATTTTTATATCTTATATTTTTTACATAACAAATAAGTCATCCAACCCCAAAATCAGTAATTTCCTTTATGTCCATTTTAGCTCCGTTAAAGTTATTGTAATTTATTAAAAAATAAATGAATCATTTATTAATAATATTATATTATAATAAATTTAACATGAAATTTTTTTAAGAATATGTTTTACATGTTACTAGATTGGTCATTGATGTGATTTTGATTTGTATTTCTTATTGTAACATAAAAACATAATGCATTTCATTTGATTAATATATTTTTGCATTTCATTAAATCTTATAAAGATTAATATAAAAACATATAAAAATAAATAAATCCTTAGGCACATTGTAATTATACTCATTATACATGTATATACCATTTCTATTGTTAGTTTTATAACATACATATGCATATAATGTAGGAATCGATAGATTACTTAGAGTGGCAACCAATTACAATGTTTAATGATAGAACCACTTGTAGTATTGAAATAGTAGGGTAAATAACCAGTGATAGTAGAGTGTAAACATACAAATATAACTATTAAACCATTCATCATTGAAACATATAGAGATCCATTGAAACACATATTAAATAATAAAGACAATAACTGATAACTTATATTATCAATCATATTAACTCATTCAAGAATTATAACCAACAATCATTAAACACATTTTAGATGAACAATGGTGAGCTTTCATGCTTAATCGAACAACATAAATTTCATGGCCATTAAAAAGCCCATGATAAATACATACCATTCCTAAATACTCACTCACTCATTCCTACCAGAGCTACATTGATATGAGCTACCATTGATGACATACTTCTCTCATAGTCTACTAGCTTTAGTTGGGAACCTCCTAGGTCTAAAGATAAATTGTATGTACATGTATTTATAACATTTGTTATAATATTATAGATGGAAATAGAAGCTGGTGAATGATACAATAAGAGCTCTTAAGATCTATTAAATTATTAAATTACAACAGTCCAAAGATATATCTTTCACAGATATCAAGATCTCAAAAATTTAAAGAAAAACAATTGACTTAAATGTTAATAGACAACTAAGACACAACTTCTATATGTAGGTATTTTATATTACATCACCAACATATAAATGTTCATATTTAATTCTTATAACTTGACCATGATTTTATCAAAATATTTAGACAATTCCATTTTTCCATAAATCATTTATCATAGACATTTATAAGAATTTAACATTGGTCAACTGACATCTATATTCTTACATTAATGAAATTATCAGTTATTCTAATTCATACCAATTCATATTTGTATGTTTATACAACCCATCATAGTAGATAGAATAGGATTTACTCTTTTAAGAGAGAATTCACTATCACTAAATTCAAATGAATATAAAATTTAATAACTGAAACCCCGTCACATGCTTCCAATAAAACACATAAAATTAAAAACTATTTAAATAAATAGAAATTTAATTAGTTCTAGTACAATATACTTTATTTTTTTAATTGATAAAGAAAATAGATACTCTACATCAAAATTCATTATATTCAAGACATAATATATCACATATTGCATTATTTTAAATTATGTAAATTAAACATGTAAATAAAATTCTATTGGTTAAATTAAACATGTAAACAACATTTTAATGGGTAAATACAACCACATTAAATTTTACACAACAATAAAATGAACCCACACTTTGAAATCCCAAGCTGATGCAAGTCTATATTTTATTGTCTTTTACATTCTCCTGTTCATGAAGAAAAATTCAATTTTAATGTGTTGAAATAAATAAAGATAATTAATATATTATTCACTTGTATGAAATTGTAAAATTACACATTTAGTGAAAGGGGTTTTCACCTTTTTTTTTGCATTTTTTAGTTTGTAGGGGTGCACTATTTCATTGAAACATTGGTTCTTTATTCCCTACAAGGTATTATATAATATAGTAACTAAAAATTCTCATCATCAATTGATTTGATATTTGTATTTTAAAAATGTGTCTTTTTGTAGAGTTTTACCTTGTGTTATTTTCATGGAGGAACCAACTTGTATAATTTTGTCATGTATTGTTGTGTGGGAGACACAAATTTATAGAGCTACATTGTGAACTATTTCTAAGTGAGACATAAATAGATGAAGAAATATTCTATCAATATTATGAATCATTGATAAATAAAAATATATATAGATAAAAAATACGTATGATCTTATCTTACCTTATTTAACTTCTAGTGTGTCATGTTCATTGATATGATCTTCCATTGTTATTGTTTCTTCACTTGCATGCAATGTCATTAGTGATACACACCAAAAAGATTTCCAAGTTGTTAAGTTTGAAAAATCAAGCATACACACCGAAATATTGTTAAGATGTCATATTTGGAAAATTAAGCATGATTATAAAATAAATTAAAAATGTTATACATGTGTTACTGATTAAAGTGGTTGTTCTTTTATTAGTTGCTTTATATTTGTTAAAAAAATTTGAAATAAAAAATAAAAAATTGTTTTTTCTTCAATTTCTAAAATGGAAGATAATTTACTTTACAATTTTGTACAAGCACACACTAATCTAACTCCTATATATGCATCTAGCACATCACATGCATCTGAATCATTAAAAGTAGAGACAAGTTTCTCACAAAAGATGTTAGACAGATCATTTTGTAATGTCCTTCCTTTTTTATGTGAACAAATCATTTGAAATATTGGTACCTCTTTGTAGATGTCAAAACCTTCCTCTAATCTACTTCATTATGAGTGGAGGTTGAATCCTTATAGCTAAAAATGAGTGGGAGCCTAATAAAAATCGATACACGTAACATGTTTCTAATCAAATCCAGTACTATCTAGACCCCATAGTATGACACCCATATCTTGCATGGAATGGAAATCACCAATACACATATTCTTGAGGGAGGTTTGAATGCCAATTTTTTTTCTAGTTTGTGGATGATGAATACATTGAAGGCCCCAAAAATAACTTTATTAATGATCATTTAACTAAAATCTTCTAAAATGGATGGCTAAAGACATGAGGACCCATAATGGTAGCTGAATCTTTCTGTATCTATCCTAGGACATTGACCTCTATCATTATGAAGATAATTTTTGAATATGCTTAATGAATCTTGAGATAATGTTTCCTAGCCTCTTTTATTTTATGAAATACCTTTGTTCAAGGAACACAAATCATCAAACCTTTTTGTATAAATTATATAATACTCCACTACTTCTTCAAGTGTGATTATTTTGTTTAATGGTAGTGTCATATCATGGTTGCTAAAATAATATATAATTTTTGATGATATATTAATTTCCATCTTCACATTTTTTGCACTAAGAATCCATGTTATTATACTTAGGGGTTTTAAATAAATAAATAAACCCTTTTATTAATAAATATGCTAGTTCTATTTTTTATTTGTCTAAAATCCCTTAAATATTTCTAAGTACTATTGTACCAATTAGATTTAAATCTTATTTATCTGAAATAGATAAATTAATGCTTTAAAACAAATAAAATGCCTCATCAAAATAATCCCAAATGGGTTGGTTCATGAAAATAAATCAATTTTTCTCCTACAGTTGTGCTAAATTGTTCATTTGCATGAACAAGTCTCTATCTTGTTCATTTATTTCTTATATCATTATTTCCCTGTTTCAAGATTCTTACAACCTCTCAATTTCATAAGGTCATGTGCAGATTGAACTATTTTTACAAATGAAGCCTTATAAATTGTTTCATTAGCTTCATTATACTGATTACATATTTTGTGTATAATATGGAATGGATTACAAGTGTTCATAAATATTTCCCTTCTAACAGAACATTTATTTCTCAATGATAGTGAATTGTATTCCTCATCTAAAATAATTCTTAGTTGTGTTGTAATTGTGTCTTGGCCATCTACAATTTTGAACCTTGTCATTTTTTTGTCCATCTTATATTTTATGACTTCCTTTGATTCAATAATATATTTGGGGTTGCTTGGATCCAAAGAAATTAACAAAGCATCATTTATTGAAACCTTATTATGTTTTAAAAACTAATGAATTGTATCATTCACCCCTTTTTCATTAATATTTATTATTTTGATATTAGCATCCCCCAATTCATAGAGATCTATAGGAATGTTCCAGGCATAATTTCTAGAGTAAATATACCATGTAGAGAATTCATTGTGTGTCTGATCAGAAGTTTGTATCAACAAAAGTGTTCTAACCTTTTGTTTGATCTTATTTTTCTCCACTGGTGTGATTACTTGTATGGCCTCTTTCAAATTTACATACAAATATTTTTCCCTTGATTATATTGTTTTCTTCAATGTTTTTAATCATGATTTTAGGGTATCTAAAATACATGTTTGCTTGCGAGCAAGTAGAAGAAGTTGTTGCCCCTTATTCATGTTTTTATTTCAACATATTCTATATTTTAATGACTAGATTCTTTTTTTTTATCAACCTAGACATTTTAAGGTTGTTATATCTATTCAAATCAAACCCAAATATTTCATAATAAAGAGAAAAACTACATTACCTTTTCTCTATAAAAATTGTGTTGATTTTTGATGCTCAATATTTCAGATCCTCTTCCGTGATGAAAGATCATGAAAGAGGATCCAAAACGTTGAGCATAAAAAACCAACACAATTTTTATATAAAAAGGTAATGTAATGTGATGGACTGTGAAAGCATAAAATATTTGAGGATAAAAACTATTTTATGTCAATTGCATTTTACTGTGTGTAAATTTATTGAAACTAGTTGTAGATCGATTGAGAGTTCCCTCTTCTCCATTCTATACTTCCAGTTGGAATTAAAGGGCATCAATAAGTTCATCCTTATCATAGGAAAGGATTATTCCAATTGGAGAAGATTATTTTCTTGATGTAGTTCTGAACAAATATATATCTGTATGCATGTTTAGTGCAATAAACAATTCAAAATTACAATTAACAAGAGGAATTTTATTTCCACCATAAAATGGAAGATGTTGATGTATATTTAATTTTAGTTTTGGTATTCAAAATGGTATTATATCCAAATTCTCTTGGAGTGAGGCCTTCTTCTTCCTTTTATCCAAATTATCTTTGAGTGAGGTCTTCTTATTCATTTTAAGTGTGGGAATTCCTTTTGCACCTAAAGACATTCTACAAAGTAATTAGAATGATTTAAATAGTAATCTTTTCAAAAATTCAAGTTCCATATAACATCGATTCATAATTTATTTTTTTGATTAAGCAATGATTAAAAATATATCAATAAATGTTAATTCTAAACAACAATACAAAATACATATTAAATATTTGTAATATATGCATTAACTAATACTTACATTAATAAGGTATGACCAAACCAAAAATAAATTATGTGCACCAGCCAATATAATCTTATGGGCAAAGGAATACATAAAAGTATGTTTCTAATATATGTCAAAATGCCCATCAATAGGTACCTTAAAGGTATCTCCTATGAGATACCTTTTAATCATGCACAAGAGTGAATTTTTCTTACAACACATTTCATAGGAGATACTTTCAAGTTAACCATGATAGTATTACAGGTGTACATAAAGGCCCTTAAAGGAATCTACTAGTGGACACCTTGAAGGCTGTTATCATACATTCAAAGTGACATTGAATATATCTCCCAGTATAACTTTCCTTCACCCTGAAATCACTATTGGTTGATAACATGATAAGTTTAAGGGATTTCTAATACTTTAGAGAGCACACATTTTAGGTCATCCTATACACATTCTCTTTCCACCTCAATTCAATTTAATTTTTTTCCCTATTACATTAATAAGTTCATATTAGAATAATTGCCTTGCTATACCTCTAAAATTTTCCTTTACCTTGATGGTCCTTTTAATATCTTCAAGGTATTTCTTAGGAGATAACTTTAAGCTACCCATGAAGGTATTACAAGGCCCTCCAAGGAATATCCTATTGGATACCTCAAGATTGAGCTTGCCCAATGTTATTGAGGTTTGTAATGTCTTCAAGGTATCTAATGGGAGATACCTTCAAGCTATCCATGAAGGAATCTCTTGGTGGATACTTTTGATTCCTAAAACTCTCACTCTTAGCAAATAGTTCCCTATCAAAATATTTATAGATGTGGAACAAAATTATTATCTATGGAGAAACCTTCAGGATTCCCATGATGCTTAGAAAAAACATTATGTAATGCATTTTTCCCTCCGAACTACCTCTAGAATTCTTGTTAGAAATGGGACCCACTTCTTTCAACCAATGTCATGATTTTAATTTAAATAAGAACTCCCTTATTTATTAAGGAATGTCATGATGACACATGTCATTAGTGGAAGAAATGCAGCTTAGAAAAAAATGTAAAAGGGGAACCTAAGAAATATGAGGCTAATACACCACCCACCAAACTTTACTAAGCACATCCATGATGTTAAGGTTAAATGGACCAAAAATTCAAAATGTGGATTATGATCCATAGATATCACAAGGTTGAACTTGCCTAGTGTTATCGATGTGTATAATGGATTTAATGATATAACTTTAAAATAATTACAAGAGTGGATTTCTCCTTTAAGGTATATTCTAGGAGCAACCTTGGCCCAGATATTTGTCTTTTCCTATATCAAACTTTCCCAAACTACTTGACTATGTTTATATATGTGTGTGAAAAATCTACTCATAATAAACATTGGTTTTAAAAACACTTGTCCATGGAGAATCCATCTTCAAAGGTAAATCATGAGACCATAGGGAATTTGTTTTTTGTTTTACCCTTCACCTTATTTTGGAAGCTTCCCAAAGTGAAACTTTTTGAAGGAGATAATTTCATATCACCCATTAAAATACCTTCATGTTACCCTCAAGGAGATAATTTTAAGTCACCCAATAAGGTATTACAAGGTTCTTGAATGTGTCTCATAGCATATACCTTGAGGTAAAACTTACCCATAATTATTGTGGTGTAGAAAGGATTTAATGAGTAAATAGGTGTTTCAATTAAAGAAGGTAGTTAACAATACATTGATTTTTATGTATAAGGTATTCACTAGATCTTATTGAGGGGTAAATATGTCTTAATTCCTAGATTCAATATGAAATCCATGAAAATTATAGACATCATAAGATCATCAAGAGATAATTGGACAAAGAAAATCTATCATTGCATCATTTTATATTAAACAAAAATTACAATAAATAGCTTTGTCATACCTTAAAATAAATACAAAGCCATTTAAATGAATATCCTAGGAGATACTTCAAAGGGCATTAGCATACACTAAAAGTAATGTTGAAAGTATCTCATAGGACACACCTTCAAAAAACACACAAGTAGAATTTTTCTTAACCCCAAAGGCACTACTGGGTGATAACTTAAAGCACCTTTCTTGGAATTGGTTTTATTTGGAGGAAATGTATTCAAGATTTGGTTTTTAGACATTTTGATCAATCCATATTATTAGATTTTGGTCTTTACGTTTTTGGTTCAAACATTTTGTCTGACAGATTTGGTCTTTTAAATTTTTATTCAAGATTTTTGGTATTCAAAATTTTTTGTTTAGAGTTTTTGCATCAAACATTTTATGGAAACAAATGTTCCAAATGACTTATCTTTTATTCATGATTTTGATCTTCAATTTTTTTTATTGCCCTTTATTTTTGAAAGTTTTTTTCAGATATTTTATAGTCTCTTTCAAAACATAAAACCTAACTCTTGATACTCGACTACCAAAATCACACTATACTTGGCCAATAAAGCAGAATACTTCCTGATACTTGATAACAATACCCACCAACTAAATTAACTATGAACTATGTATAAAGAATGAAACAAGTGAATGTTAGATGTTTATAACAAACTAGATTTGAAGGCTATATACATGATGTGTAGCTATTTATGTCTTCATTTATCTCAAATTAATTTGAACTTGACTACTATAATATGAAATAAAATCTCTAGCTATCGATGAGACTATTGCAAGTAAACAAGCGATTAGTGAAAAGGAGATTTTTTCACAGAGCATGTCAACAAAATAAAATCACTACACATAATTGTAATGGAATCTTCATCCAAGGCCTTTAATGGAAAACTTTTTCCATCACCATTTTCTATCGAGGACTCGACTGAGTTTAAGGACACAATTAATGATGCCACCATTTTAAACAATAGGTATGGTAACTACTCTAAATTATGGGATGTTTTCAATTTTGTTGACATGTTTTCACTAGATGGAAATATATCTTCCTTGGAGTGACTATTCATCATATAATTGATATAAATTAAGAGACATAGATTATATTTAGCTATATCCAAGCCTGAGGTGATGCCATGCATCAAGTTTCTCCAATAATTATTCTTCATAGGAAAGGTTACACATGATGCTTTTCTGCACCACATGCATAACTAAATGGTTGTGGCATGCATATCTGGAACAAATTTTGTTAGAGAATTTTTAATGACTAAGTGGTAATTTAACCCTTAGACTATACTTATAATTAATTAAATAATAATGATAAGTTATTTGTTATCATAAAGTAGAAATATCATCTAAATAAATAACCATATTATATTTATTTAATTATTTACTAGATTTTTATTTAACTTACACATTAATCACCAAATGTTTCTTTAGGATATTAATTAATCTAAATATTTTATTTATTCTAAATGTTTGGACCCATTATTTACAATGGTCACCTCCTTTCATATTTACCTATAAATAGGGTTTTAATCCTATGGTGAATAACAAATTAATAACTTGATATTTGCAAAATATTTGGATTATCAAAAGGCTTGTGAAGACTTTGTTGAGAAGAAGTGAGAATTTGGAGTTGTATTGGTGTAAATTATTTCTCTATCAATGAAAAATCACTTGCTGGGTTTTTTTACCTCTTTGAGATTTTTCTAGGATAAATGTCATGTGTAGTGTGTTCATTGATTTGAGTGCTCCATTTATGTTTTGTTTATTAAATCTCTTCTAGATCCTTTGTGTATTGCTTCATTAAATAATTTCATCATGGTATAAGAGCACGTGGAGAAGATTTATATTAGTAAGAATATCTAACAACTAAGATATTTCCCCAAATCTTAGTCAAATTAAAAAATATTCAATTTTTTATGTTTTTCTAGCTTCGGTTATTATAGAGACCTATGTGTGAGAAAATTAAGAAATTATTCCTTTAGTGATCCTAGGTGTGGTAAAGTTGCAGTAGAAAATATATAGTAATTATAAACTCCCTAGAGATCATTCAGAGCATATGTCATTGATTTATAAATTATCCTCAGTAATTAAAACACCTTTGTAGGGCTTGCATACTGATGAAAAATTCAAACTCATCATTTTTTGCATGAAATTGTCTCTTGAAAGCCGTAATTACTTAGCTTTGCAAATTTAAGACCTCTTTTAAATTTCCAAAACTTGAAAAGCTTTGATTCATCACTTTTAATTTTTTCTCTTTGATTGGCATCTTGTATGCACTGGGAGGCTAGAAAATTCTTTTTTTGGCACCAAAATTATTTTTTGAGTGCTTTCCTAGAAATGGAAGGAGATTTTATGTAAATATACCAAATTTAAATACCTAAGAAGGCATGTGTCTCTCTCCAAATCCAACCCTAGCTCCTCTCTACACCATTATAATATATAGGTAGCAAGTAAAGGTAAGTATATAGTTAATTTAATTTTAAAAAAAAACAATTTAATTTTTTAATTCCATTATTCCATGCAATAGAAATGGTGGCGCTCACTTTTATTTAAAATAATTTTTTTATCAAAAAGTAGAAAAATGTACAAAATTATTTATAGATTCAAATATATATATATATATATATATATATATATATATATATATATATATATATATATATATACATATATATATATATATATATATACATATATATATATATATACATATATATATATACATATATATATATATACATATATATATATATATATATATATATATATATATACATATATATATACATATATATACATATATATATATATATATATATATATATATCTGTATATATATATATATATATATATATAATTTTTTGCATGTAATCTTTCAAACTTTCGTATAGAAGAATTGACTTCTATCCTTTTACTAGATTCTTGTAAAGAAAGGGGTCTAGTGTTCAAATCACACTACCACCAATTTTTTTTTTTTAAACTTAATTTATCAAGAATTATTTTTACAAAATTATTAATTAGACAACCTTTTGGGTTTGCATGCCTCTTCTAGCATGCAAAACCCTTGAGCTGTCGACCATTTTTTTCAACATTTAACCTATTACAAACCTTGTCAATAATAGTAATGCAACCAATTGATCTTAAGGTTATGGAAAATTTTTGATGTATTCATGTAGTCAATTTTTTATATTAAAACTTTTTTTTATCTTTTACACCTTTTTAATAATTGTAACTAGGTGGTCATTATGAGTGTGATTCTTTTGACAGCTAGAATTATGCAAATTTATTTTAAGTTTTTACTTTGGCTAGCATCTGAATTGTATATCTAAATATAGTTTGCATGATCAATTAAATTTATTTTATAAATAGTTTTAGAAAATTCATTTAAAAAGGTTAAATCATAGCATTGTTCTTATTTTTACTGTATTTTACGATACTTGTGACACCTTGCTTTGTCACAAATTTATGAAAATTATTTGCTTTATGAATATTTAATTTGAAAAAATAGTGTGTATTTAATTTTTTATATTTGTTTTAATTATCAATAAATTTAAAATTCACACTTACAAGGTTGTTTCTTAAGCATTTAGATATTGTAATGTTTAAAGGGAAGTTATGGCTTCGCCTCACTTTTCCTCAGAGTAGTCCCAAATGATTAATGGAAATGACTATAACATATGGAAAATTCATGTTAAATTTGAATTCATGGATTTTAAATTATGAAATAGTTTCATTGGGACTGAAAAAGTCCCATCTAGACATCATTTGACCCCTAAGTTTACCAATGCATTTTAATTGAACTCATAGGAAGCTATGACCATTATCTTGTAGAGTGTTAAGGATGAATTGCTTCTCCACATTGGTAATAAGGAATATCTTTATGAATCTTTGAAAATTATTGAATCCATACATGAGGGAACACATCTCTCAAACATCATTAATTTAATACTTAAATTACTAACAACACCTATGAAGGGTTTTGAAAAAGTTATAAATTTTCTAGTTAAAATTAAGAACATTAAAGATCAGTAAGATGGTTTTAATTTTAATTTTATTCAAGATGAGTTGTTTTATTTTATAACTCAATTAAATATTGATGAAAATTTTATAAATTTCATTTCAATATTGTATTTTAACTATGAAACTAAGAAAGGTATCCCTGAACTTACCACCTTTTATGCTTTCTTGATTCAAGAAGAGTAGGTAATGAACAATTTTGATTCTAAGGAGAATGCCACTCAGACTCTTCTCATCTTAAATAATTTTTTGGATAATAGTAAAAACTATAAATATAACTTTAACTTCGGTAAAGGCAAAAGTGGGAAAAAAAAATTAGTAATAAGAATAATAGACTTAAGTTCAATGGAAATTATTATTTATGTGGTAAATTTGGTCATAGAAGGGAAACCTATTATAAAAACAAGGAAAAAATTAGAAATAAATATTTTAAAATTAATAAAGGGAAGAAAACTAATCAAAACAAGTAGAATAATCAAAACCCTAATCAAAATAAAAATCATGATCAGAATGTTATTACTTTATATGTTGTTTTCTTTGCTTCAAATATTTTATATAGTGGTGCATCACATCATAGGACATGATAATCTAATATTTTGAATCATTATAGATATAAACTTTAATTAATTTACATAGGAGATAATTAATTTTTATAATCATCTAAAAATGGAAATGCAAAATTTTTAAATGTTAAAATTAATGATGTTTTCTATGTACCTAAACTTAAAAAGAATTTGCTATCTTACTATGAAATTACTAATTATAATTTAATTTTAATATTTATTAAAGATATTTGGTCCATTATAAATCAATATAGTTCTCTTATTATTGAAGGTGTTCAAAATAATGATTTATGCATCTTCTCTCCTTTTGCATGTTTACTTTCATCACATAATAAGAATAAATCTCAGTTATGGCATGAAAGATTAGGACATATTAATTTTAAAAGTTTACATCATCTATCTATAAACAATATCAGTTTTGGACTTCCTTATATCCCCTCTCATCATTAAACTTATGAGGGTTATTTATGTGGTAAATAACATACTAACCCCTTTCATAAGAATCATTATGCAAATTCCTCTAATTCTTTAGATTTAATTCATAGTAATGTTTTAGGACCTCTTGAAGTTGTATCTCTTAATGGTTTTTTATATACTACTACATTTATTGATGATTATATGAGAATGATTTGGTCTTATTTCATTAAAAATAAATTTTATGTTTTGTCTATATTTAGAGAATTACAACTTATGTTGAAAATACATCTAATTTTTATATTAAGAGATTAAGGGATGAAAACGGTGGAGAATATATTAGTAAGGAGTTTTATTCTTTTTCTATTTTGTTGATGTATTTGAATAGAATTAAATAATCCATATTCCCCTTAGTAAAATGGTATTGTTGAAAGAAAAAATTACACCATCAATGAAATGGCTAGGTCTATATTGCAATCTATAAAAGTTCTTATGTTATTATAGGTCAAAGCCATGAATACTGATGTTTATATTCTAAATAGAGTCCCTAAAAAAGCATTGCATCTTTCTATCCTTTTAGAAATATAAAATAAGAATGAACAAAGCATGGCTCATCTTAGGATTTTTGGCAGTCCTACTTCTATCTTTCTTCCTAAAGTTAAAGGAAGAAGCTTGACCCACTTCCTATTCTTGAATTTTTTGAGAATATGGAGTTAAGACAAATGGTTTAATAGTGTATGATCCCTCTAATGTCAGGTTACTAAGAATAGTAATGTTATTATTTTTGAAAAATATTTTTGAGATCCGTTTATTGATCCTCCTTACTTTTCTTCTATTGATAAACCTGACTCTCATGTTTCTCTTTGTGATGAAAAGCATTACCCTAAGGATGTTGATCTAGTTATAGATAAGTTAGAGTCTAATGAACCTTATGATTTTCATTTTAATCTAAAAAACATAAATTTTCATAATCCCTAATTCAACCTTATAATGTTGATAATCTTAATAAATTAACTAAAATTCAACATTCCTATCATGCATTAATGACTATATATGAATGTGAACCTAAATATTTTGAGGAATCCACACAAGATGATAGATGGAATGTTGTTATGAAAGATGAATTCAATGCTTTAATTAAAAATTAGACTTGGGACCTTGTCCCTCCTCTACCTAAAATGGATATTTTCATTTCTAGGTGAATTTATAATATCAAATATAATTCAATTGGTAAAATTGAATATTCTAAATCTAGATTAGTTGCTCGTGGGTTTAATCAAAAACCTAGTGTTGACTATGTTGAAACCTTTACTCCTATATCAAAAATGAGTATTGTTAGAATTTCTATTGCACTTAAAACCCAAAATGGTTGGGTTATCCACCAAATGTATGTCAAGAATACATTTCTAAATGGTGATTTAGAAGAATAAATATACATGACTCAACCTAAAGGTTTCATTGACCCTAATAGAGAACATTATATATGAAAATAAATAAATCTTTATATGGTGTAAATAAAGCTCTTCAAGCTTGGTATTATAATATTATTTATTTATTTAAAGAATTAGGTTTTTCTAATTGCTATTCAAATAATGTTCTCTTTGTTAAAATTGAAAAGGGTAATTTGATTCTAATTGTATTATATGTTGATTATTTATTGAATACTAGTGATATAACTAGTTTAATTTACTAAAATAAGTATAAACTAAGTTAAACTTTTGAAATGACTTATTTATGCATTATAAATCATCTTTTAAGAATGGTTATATTTCAAGAAAAAATTTAATTTTTGTATCATAATCTTAGTATGCACATAACCTTCATGTTAAGTTTAACATGCTTGAATATAAATATTTTTCTACTCCTATTAAATTTGTTATTAAACTTGATCCTAAACCTACATTTGAAAAAGCTAACCCTAATTTGTATCGACATCTTATTGAAAGTTTGATTCTCTAACCATTACTAGGATAGATATTTCATATGTTTTTAGTGCTGCTTCTAGATTTATGTAAGATCCTTATTGGGATCATTGGAAATTAGCTAAACATATTTTTTGTTATATCAAAGGAATAATTAATTATGTTTTATTTTATTCTTCAATTTATAATTATAAATTATATGGTTATTATGATGCTGACCATGATGGTGATACTTTAAATCATAAATCTACTTCTAGATGTGTGTTTAAGTTTGGTGTAGGCGCTATCACTTTGAACAACAAGAAACAACTTACTATCTCTCTCTATTCTATAAAAGTAGAGTGCAAAAGTGTTATAGAAGCTATTAATGAATACATGTGGATGTAAAGGTTGTTAGGATAACTCATTTTGGATGTTTGTCAGAGTACCATCCTTCATTGTGATAACTAAACTTGTATAGATTTGGTGAAAAATATTGTAAAAATACCAAAGAAGTAAACATATATAAGTTAATGTGAATTTAATTTGAGAAAAAATCCTCAATAGTGATATTAATCTATATTTATTTCTTGTGGATGAATAAGTGGTAGAAATCTTCACAAATCCACTTGGTGCTAGTAAGTTTTATCAATTTCATGCAATGTTGGGCCTCTCAGTGTTGCACTTAAGTGGGATTGTGCATGACAATGCCACTTCTTAATGGCCATTTGTTACTTTTTCTCATTTTTATATAATTGTAAAAGCTTTGTGTGGAAGTTATTTGATTTATGTAAACATTATGTGGAAGTTTTACTTCTATACCCCAATATATTTAAAGCATAATTTTTAATAGAGATCCTTATGTTATAAAAGGATCCAAATATGCTTAGTGAATTTTTCATGAGAAATACTGAGATGTAACCTCGCAATCATGCTATCCTAAACTTAATTTTGAGTAGTTTATGGATTATAATTTCTTTTGTTTCAAAATATGACTTTGGCATGATGAAGGTTTTTAAATCCTTTAAATTTTACACATAGTATATTTCCTTTGTGGTGAATATGACATTTATTCCAACTTAGCATTAATGGGGAGTGTTAGAGTATTTTTAATGACAATGTGGTAATTTAATCCTTATCCTATACTTATGATTAATTAACTTATAATTATAACTTATTTATTACCATGAGGTGGAAACCTTGTGTAAATAAATAACCATATTATATTTATTAAATTATTTACTAAGTTTTTATTCAACCAAGACATTAATCACTGAGGGTTTATTTAGGATGTTAATTAACTAAGCTCTTCAATTTATTTGGGATGGTT
Organism: Torreya grandis; assembly: GCA_037957365.1. Taxonomy (NCBI): domain Eukaryota; kingdom Viridiplantae; phylum Streptophyta; class Pinopsida; order Cupressales; family Taxaceae; genus Torreya; species Torreya grandis. The sequence goes on from JARHVA010002210.1 coordinate 1,064,574, forward strand.
GGATATATTACTTACAATGGTCACCTCCCTTGATATTTACCTATAAATAGTGTTTTAACCCTATGAAGAATAAAAACTTGATGTCAAGACATTTGTGAGATATTTGGATTATCAAAAGGCTTGTAAAAACATTGCTAAGAAGAAGTGATAAGTTGGAGTTCTATTGCATTAAATTATTTATCTATCACTAAAAAATCACTTACTGTGTTTTTTACCTTTTTAAGATTTTCCCAAGATAAATTTTATGTGTAGTGCATTAATTGATCTATGTGCTCCATTTATGCTTGGCTTATTAAATCTCTTATACATTCTTTATGTATTATTTCATTCAATAATTTAGTCATATTTCTTTAGGTATTTGTCACTACCAGTACTAGTTCTTATTATGACAAACATAGGCTAGTTTCATGGAATCAAGATAATATTATGGAAAAGTTGTGGAATTCATGGCTTATCATCAAGGAAATCATGACATAGAAAGGTGAAAATCATACCGCAATCAATAATTTTAGGATGGGAGTCTAAATTTGCATGGTGGCCTAGGTGAAATTATAAACTAAAAGATAAGAGAATAGATCATTCATAAGGACAAGCTAGTAGAGCTTGACCTTGACCAAATCAAAGACTAGTCAAACTATGATCCAGTTAGTCATATAGAATTCATAAATACTATTATTTTATCTTTTCATTACTTTGTTGTCCCTTTGATTTAGGACTTATTTATATAGTTTCCATTCATGTTTTTTCTCATGTGTTGAATTTTTAATGGATTTCTACCTGATCTTACATTCTAGGGTTCATTACACACCCACAAGGGGTATGCATCCCCAAGTAAGGGCTAGTATGAGTGCCCAAAATTTCACTGGGACCTTGTCAAGTGTAAATTCCTAAGTCCTTACCCCAAATTTTGTCTCCAATTAATCCTTTCAATTGTTAAGTTCATGTGAAATTTAGTTAAGTCCTAATCTATTCTTTGCTTGGGGAATGTGTCTTTCCCTTAGACTTTTATAGAATTTTTGCATGAACACAATGTTTAGTGGAAATGGGTCTTTGGGTTTTTTATCTTAGTGAAAAATTCCAAAGTCTTATTTCCATCATAAATTTTGTACACTACAAAAATTCCAAAGGAATTCAATGTCTTGGTAAAATCCTACTTGCATTGAGCTAAGTGTTTCAACAAAAATCTAAAGGGTAATTTATTTTGAATATTTTATATGCTTCAAATATTTATAAGGGAACTTGACTTTTTATGATTTTGTCTTGAGAAAATGTTCAAAATAATTTCATATTATCGAGAAGATGTAAAATACTTTTTTTTCAGACTTCTTTCCATTCGTAAAAGGACAAAAGGGAACTTACCCTTAGGAAAAAATGTAAAGGTCCAATTTATTTGACAAAAATCCTATGTCCAATTCCTTCATGATAAGTGTAAGTCCATTTGTTTCATAATTTTTTTCTATGGAAAGACATCCAAATTTCACTTTACCTTTAAGTAGGTTTCCTATGGTAAATTTTTTTGAAAGAAAATTCTAAATTATTGTGAAAAAAATGTGAAGTCCTTATTTTTTTCAAACATTATGTCCATATAAAAAAGTCTAAAGGGCACATTCCCTTCGATTAATTTTCCTGCACTAAAATCTTGATAAAAATTCCTTTCTATGGAAAAAGTGTAAGGTCAATTTTGTTGCAGAAAATGCCAAGTTCAATTTCATCGAAGAAATTATTTCACACAAAATGTCTAAAATAATTTTCTTAAAGACCATAAGACTGATGAAATTAGGAATAACTTAAATTTATCTCTGAGGAGATACCTTTCTAACATTCGTAAGAGTTGATTTTCCCTTCAAGGTATCTCCTCCAAGATACCTTTCAAATAAGCACAAGAGTGGGTTTTTCCTTCAAGGAACAAGTGGAATTTTCCTGTACATGAAAGGCACTATTAGTATTTGTATAAATAAATGGTCAACAAGAGGAATATCCTATTTTGGCACTAATATGCGATATTTTTAAGGCAATTTTCATACCTTCAAGGTATGTCCTACGAGATACCTTTAAAACATGCAAAATAGTGGATTTCTACTTCAAGTATCTTTTGTGCCTTTTCTCCTTCAAAGAACAAGTAGAATTTTCCTTTACACAAAAGGAGTTATTGGGTGATATTTTTTAGGACACTGTAATACCTTTAATGTGTCTTCTATGAGATACCATTGAAATGTGCTAAATATTGGATCTTGACTTCAGGTAGTTCTCCTAAGAGATACATTTCAAACAAGCATAAGAGTATATTTCTCCTTCAAGGAAAAAGTGTAATTTCCTTTACATATAAAGAACTAGTAGGTGATATTTTTAATGCCCATATAATAAATTTAATGTACCTCTTAGGAGATAATTTTTTAATATAAACAAGAGTGTATTTCCCCTTCAAGGTATCTCCTAGGAGATACATTTCAAATAGAGACAAGAGTGGATTTTTGTTAAAGGAATAAGTGTAATTTTACTTTACATGGAAGGCACTACTAGGTGATATTTTTAAGTCCCTTGTGATACCTTCAAGGAATCTCCTAGGAGATACCTTTCAAACATTCACAAGAGAGAATTTCCTATTCAAGGTATCTCCTAGGAGATACATTTCAAATAGGGTCAAGAGTGGATTTATCCTTCAAGGAACTATAAAAAATTTCCTTTAAATTGAAGGCACTACTAGGTGATATTTATAATACTCTTTTAATACCTTCAAGGTATCTCCTAAGAGATACTTTTCAATCACGAACAAGATTGGATTTTCTCTTCAAAGAACAAGTGTAATTTTCCTCTACATGGAAGGCACTACTGGTTGATATTTTAAATCCCCTTGTAATACCTTCAAGGTATCTCCTAGGAAATAACTTTTAAACATGAAAAATATTGGACTTCCCCTTCAAGATATCTCCTAAGAGATACATTCCAAATAGGAATACGACTGGATTTCTCTCCTTCAAAGAACAAGTTCAATTTTCCTTTACATGGAAGACACTACTTGGTGATATTTTAAAGGCCCTTGTAATACCTTAAAATTATCTCCTACGATATTCCTTTTAAACATGAAAAATATTTGATTTCACCTTCAAGGTATCTCCTAGGAGATACCTTTCAAACATGCATAAGAGTGTATTTCTCCTTCAAAAATAAGTGTAATTTTTCTTTACACAAAAACAACTAATGGGTGATATTTTAAAGACCCATATAATACCTTTAATGTATCTCTTAGGATATACCTTTCAAACATGAAAAAGAGTGTCTTGTCACTTTAAGGTATCTCCTAGGAGAGACATTTCAAATATGGACAAAAGAATATTTCTCCTTCAAGGAACAAGTGCATTTTTTTGTTTACATGGAAGGTACTACTGGGTGATATTTTGAAGGCCCTTTTAATACCTTGAAGGTATATTCTATGGGATACCTTTAAAACATACACATGAGTGGATTTTACCTTGAAGGTATATCCTATGAGATACCTTTCAAACATGGAAAAGAGTGGATTTCCCATTCAAGGTATCCCTTAGGAGATACCTTTCAAATAGACACATGAGTGGATTTATCCTTCAAGGAACAAGTTGAATTTTCCTTTCCATGGAAGGCACTAATGGGTGAGATTTTGAGGCCTTTGTAATACCTTCAATTTATCTCCTATGAGATACCTTTAAAACATGCATAAGATTGGATTTCCCCTTCAAGATATCTTCTAGGAAATACCTTTCAAATAGGTACAAAAGTGGATTTCCCCTTTAAGCTATCATAATTAAAAGGCACCACCCAAGATCTCACTATGAATTGAGGGTCACCACATGGTGAGAAATAGATGATTCATCACATTAATCTACATTCTAAGATTTTATGAGGCAATCAAAAGGTGCCATGTGTCTAGATTTTGAGCCAACTATGAAGCTTAGTCATATTCTGGCCACATGAGTACTTAGTTGTATCTAAGGTGGAAACCACATGTCGAAAGGTGGAAATTGAATTTATAAATGAGACTTTATTTAGACACCTATCATCATCCTCCAACTAAACTCCATCACATTCATTGACTTATCTTACAACAAGAAGAAGATGTGTAAGCCATAAAATAAGTTGTATTTACATAGGGAACCCTAGTAGAAGTTATACCTCAAGAATCAAAGCATATTGTAACTGAAATTGATGATAAGGGCAAGTCACCCTTGATTGCATAAGATATATATTATCCACATTATATCAATTAATAAACATAATTTCAGAATGTCATGCCTTTATCACACCATGAAGAAATAATCACAATACAAAAAAATAAAGTTAGATGTTCCCCATTCAACTTTGAAAGGTAAGGAATTGGTGATTTCTAATTTGAAACAAATATGGGAAGAATATATTACAAGAGTTAGTGAACCATAAATAATTATTAAAGGAATAAAACCTAAACAAATTAGGGTTCACAATGTAATGTTTTCATAGACCTAAGAATTGAGTAATTTGAAAAAATCTATTGCTATTAAGGACACTCATATTACTGATTTGCAAAATGCCAATGTTGATAAGTGTAATCAGATTAATAATATATGAGAAAGTATTGATGAGAAATAAAGTTCTTTCTCAACATGCTAATAGAATAATAGATCTCACTGCTCAAAATTTTGAGTTACAATCCTCTATGTAGACCATGTAAACACAAACACAAGAGATTGTAGTTCACATTGAGTGTCCAACAAAAGTTGTTCCCTCTTTCCTTATTCCATTACATGAGAAAATATTTGTCTGATATGTCACCTAGAAGAAAATTCCAAAATTTAAGGATGAAAATTTCAAACTTAAATATCTCATTAGCAATTGGTAGAATTATAACTACAATTGCAAAAATCATAGGCTTATATCTAGCACATTTGTGTTATTTTTTAGAAACTATTAGAATGTAGGGAACCTTCATTAGTTTGTGTTCCTTTTTACATGAGCAATTTTATTATGATAGATTTATTTAATTTCCCTTGTTTTTCACATATCATTGAAGATGAGAATATATTTATGGACATTTTTATAAAGATCAATAAATAAGGTCAAGATTCCATTTGTGGGTTCTATACTTTCAATTTGTTGTTAAGATATCAATATGGTTTTTTGATAAATTTATTTATTGGGGAGACATAATTGTTTGTCTTTCCCTCCACTCTAAGGAACCAAATGGCATGGAAACATTCCAATAATAAATTTATGTAATTATAAAGCACCATTGGGTTATGAATGAGACCACAATTTCTATAAACAAATAAATTTATTTCTTATTTTCAACGGTTGTATCTTATGCATATGAAGAAGTATCATGAGCTTTTGAGATATAATATTACTACTTTTAGAGTTTTTATAAACCACCATTATGTCAATGGTTTCAATGTAAGTCTTTCTAGGTGGGAGATATTACCTACTCAATTGAAGCATAGGGAGGTCCTTAGCCCCACCAATATTAAATGGAGTCTAAGAAGATCCAACATAGTTTTCCAAATAATCACTCATCACTTAGAGGAAATAAGTTTAGATGATTGGAATGGGATGAGGTTTATGCCTCCTATCATTTTGTGTCCTCTATCTCTATGGTAGTGTTGAAATTATTAATAAAAATTTGAATTTGAATCTTGGGTGCATACATTTGTCAGAGATCTTGGATTCTTGCCAAGTGGCCACCATGATTGGGGCCATCATTTTGAATTTTATGATCTAAGTCAGAGGTTTGAAATAGTAAATTTGAATTAAGGATCAATCATCCCACTTCTTCATGAGAGGACTTGAGAAATGTAAAGTGTGGGGGAGAAATGATGAGCATTTAATATATCTCATAATAGTTATATAAACTATCTATAAAGTGTTGAATTTGGTTATATATTGTATTGCATTTAATATTTAATGTCTGATCTAAGTAGAATATGAATGCAATTTATTCTTTGTATGCAATTTATTACTGATTCTTTACCTTGTTATTATGTCTAACATAGATGAATAGTGTAGTTTTGATTATAGTAACACATCCCAGAGATGGGGTAATTTTGGGTAGAGCAACACTTCGCAAGGATGGGTTAATTTGTATTACACCAAAACATCCCAATGATGGGGTAATTTTGAGAAAAAAAATAGTTTTTATAAATCTTTTGGTTATAATTTTGATGTTTCAGCAATCAAGCTCTAAAGATTGAATGCTCTGAAGACACTCCAAAGATGCTTTAGAATTCCTCTAAAGATGATATGGGTGTTCTATAAATACATACATAGGATGCTTTGAAGAAGCCATGGAATGATACAAAGACCTATATAGGGTGATCAAAAGACCTATACCAGATGCTCTACAGATATTTGGATGTGCTCTAAATACTAGAAAAATTATTTGTAATACATGTTGCTCAGAGAAATTACGAGAATTTTACTACAAAAAATTTGTTTAAAAAATAAAAAAATGATTAGATGTAAATTATATGTAGAAACCAAAAAAAGGGATAAGTCATACAAATATGTAGCCCCCTACTGCTTCCCACCCCCTAAAAAATTCTACCTAAACAATAACTACTCCTATTTTTAAAATAGAAATATTTTATAATCAAATTTTTAATATATAATGATGCATGGGATGCCTATACCCAATAATATAAAATCATGAGGGAAAATTTAACCACCGTAAATAATAATTCTAGGTGTAATTTAATCATTCATTCATTAAAATTTATGATGTGGCATGACGGAAAAGTTTACTATCCCAAAAATGAATTTTCAACTCAGTAAACTAAAACAAATACATTATGAATGACCTCTAATGAAGTAGGAAAAATAAAAAATTGAGACCTTTAAATATTCCACTACATTAGGTTTTCTCCTCCAAAAATTCATTTCAAACTACTGTATATTTTTTGGATTTGATTTTCCTAGCATGGGCCTAGTTTAGAATGTTTAGTTATATTTGTGAATTAGTTATTATGATTAGTTTTTTTGTAATCTTATAAAAATTTAAAATCCTTATGGAATCACTAATTAAATTCCATGCAAAAAATACTCATATTTTCAATCATTTGTTCAATGGACCTGATGATCAATGTATATCATAAGAAGATCTCATGAAATATAAAAAATTAAAACTAGCACCTTATTTTGCTCATAACTATGAAAATTAAAAAATTAATAATGAAAATATATGTACAAATGAACAAGGAAATGATAATGGCACTTTTTCATATTGATATAAGTATGGCGATATGCCTCTTGGGTATGAGGAGCTTAGTTCTCTTACATTTTCTCTTTCTAGTGATGAAGGGTTTTGTGAGTCACCAATGATGAATTTTTTAATACTTTGAAAAAGGATGATAAAATAGATATATAAAATGATAAAACTTATAATATTATAAGTCAAAATTTTGCATTCATACATTATTTAGTTGCATCAAAAATATAAGATTCTTTTGATCCTTCCCACGATGCAAATATTGAAATAGTTGAATATTCTTCTCCCTAATCCAATGATACAAATTTATAAAAAATTAAACATTTTTCTTCTATCTCCCATGATGCTCATATTGATGAAATCAAATATGTGACTTGTTTTCCACATGATACTCATGTTGAAAAATTTATGCTTTACCCTCACATTCACCATTTGGGTCCCTATTGAATATAAGTGTTAAACAATCCTAATCTCTGCCATTTCATTATCTCATCCATTTCATTATTTGTTTATAGTTTATAAAAATATCTTCTTTCCCTTCACATTCACCATTTGGGTCCCTATTGAATACAAGTAAGGGATAAACAATACTAATCTCCACCATTTTATTATCTTGATCATTTCATTATTTGCTTACATGTTTGTTTTCCCATCACATTCACCATTTGGGTCCCTACTGAATATAAGTGATAAAAATCATAAGCTATAACATTTCATTATATTGGCCATTTCATTATTTTATTATATTTAATAAAAAAATTCTTCTTTCCCCTCATTTTCACCATTTGAGTCCTTATTAAATACAAGTAAATGATGAAAAATCCTATTCTTCGTCATTTCATTATCTCAACCATTCCATTATCTTGGCTATTTCATTATTTTCTTATAGTTAATAAAAAATGTATCCTTTTCCCTCACTTTAACCATTTGGGTCCTTATTGAATACAATTAAGTACTAAACAATCCTAATCTCCAAAATTTCATAACAAAAATTTAGGTATATCTAAATCTCAGTTATTTCATAACTTAAAAAAGTAAATAATGAATAAAAGGGTCATGTCAAGACAAACAAATCACACATTTTAGATACATTAATATAATACATTAAATAGATTAAATACCTGACAAGAAGCACCAGTAGAAATGATAGTGAAAAATTGGGTCAATGCTTCCACCACTAGCACCATATTTAACCTAATAGTCATTAAAATAATTTTTTTTGGCCTTAAAAAAGGAAAGAGAAAAATTGAGATAAAATAATGGAAAGAGAAAAATATAAATCTAACCCTAATTTTGAACTGCAATGGAATTTTTAATTCTATAATAATTTAAAAGTTTATATAGAAACTTGTAACATATTTAAAAATTATTTTGAAAAATTATCTCTATATTTAATTACATTAAAGATTTGGGGGTGGGGTTTTAGTTCAATTGGTTTTGTGGATTGAGGGCTTCGGTCGTGCTCTGTGAGGTCAAGGGTTCAAGTCCCCCATCCCCCGTGGTACCGGAGGGTGTGCCAACTCATCCGCATCACCGGTCACGTTAAAAAGCTTACCCCGGTGGGCACCTGGGGGGTTTGTAAGTTCTGTCCTCCGTTCAACTGGCAGCTAATGAAGGTTAGTGGAGGTAGGGCCGAGTTCCCCTCCCGGCCTAAGTAAAATAAAATAAAAATTACATTAAAGATTTAAATGATTTACATTATTTAATAAAAATATTTAAATATTTATACATAAATAAAAATAAATAATAAACTTAGATAGTTTTTCAATATAAAAATATTTACAATTCTTTTTTCTTATAATTATTCTAATTAAAAAAGTTTATTTATATTTGTTCATTAAATTACATGATTGAATTATATAATATGGATTTGACTCCTTAATTTTTATCCCCCATAAAATGCCTTTGAGATAATTTAATTCACTAATTCATGTGATAAATTCACCTTTCTTGAATTAACAAACTAATATTTGGAGAGTCATTTGTCTCCAAAATGGTAATTAAAATAAATGATGCAAAATCGTACCTAGTAACTCAAATACCTAGACTTGGGAAATTATTTTATGGGGTTATCTAAATTATGTTTATGTGAGGGCATAACTAGTCTACACCATACTAATCTTTAAACATCAAATTTTCATTCATGACAACAAGTTGTTTGATATCTCAATGCAAAGTCAGGGTTACTCATTTTGGCCAAAAACACAAGTAATTCAAATTTGAAGATTAATATTAGGGTAAAAAATACATGGCCAAATAACATCCATATAAAAAAATTAAATTTAAATATGAAACTATAATCCAAGAAAATTTACTCCTCTTGAAAAAAATATTTCGATTCAAGTATCACAAAATTTTCATTCATCAATATTATATAAATTATATTACTGATGAAACACAAGATTTAGTTATATCTCTTTGTAAGATTTTCAAGGTACTTTTTAGAATTAAATGGTACATACTAGGATGTATTCATCTAAATTTTCTCACTCCATTTAATGTCACTACTATTATTATTAATCAACACTAATTCTACTTATCAAATGTGTCCCCTTTCATCCTGCTAATTTATCACCACTTTCTAATTATTTATCTAATGTACCTTTTCATTATTTTACTTTTAATACCTTATCCATCACCAATATTCAATTAATTAATATCATAAATCCCTACTTATCTATTATTCAATAATTTTAAATTCCCATGGTATACCTACACTAGCCTATTCCTAGGCTCTCCTACACCCCTAGTCCATAACCACCCACCTCATCCTTATCTAATCCCCTGCCTATTTATAATTAGTCACTAAGAGGATTGTATAATTATCCAATTATATAATCCTCTCTATTCTCACCCCTAATCTATAGAAGTCTCTAAATCTAGAGGCTTTCAAGAATAATCCATAACCCTTGACCTCCCCAAGCCAACTTTTAATCTCAACCATTGATCCTTCCCTCCTCTTTCTATGTAAAAAAATCCATTATTCCATTGGAGATAACTATAAATCATCTATAAAATCTATGTCCAACTATTTAAGTGATCAATTTTAGTCTCCATACCAATATAATCCATCATCAATAGTCCATGATCATGCCAACATAATGTCAAAATTTTTAGTCTATGATAATCAATCCAATCCTCTTATTTTCATATTATGTTAAATAATGATTTAGAGCATTTATATTTTGGATTATAATGTGGATTTGAATATTGAATTCATATATTGCATTTATTTATAATATCTCTAGATCTTACTTAGGTAGTTTGATGTTTGAGTATATTTAGATTACTATAAATTGATGCATCCCAAGATGATCAATGACATTTATAGATACCTCAAAACACTTAATATATATAGAATTTCCATTTATATATTGTATATAAATGTATATTTTATGATTTAAGGAATTTCATTCCAATAAAATAGGAACATACTCATTTGGAAAGATTTTCAATTGGGGCATTTTGATGACTAACTAGTACATCCCAAGATGTTCAGTTCTAGTTTTAGATATCGACTCATTTTTAAAGAATTTCTAAGGAATTTTCATGACTGATTGGTCCATTATATGATGACCAAGATCATTTCTATATATCACAAAAACACTTTCTATTTATATAGTATGTATATAAATAGATTTCCATATATTATTATATACTAGACTTGAGTACTTCTATTTATGTCTTTAGATCTTAAGATTTTTATTTGAGATAAAATCTTTTAAATCAAGGTGAAGGAACCAAGGTGGGGATTATTCACAATCCTCATTAAAAATTATTAAAGCATTGGAGGAAAAAATTCTCATGGAGAAGAACATCTAAAAGGCATCAAAATTATGTTTTGGATTCAAAATATTTATAACATAACCCTCTTTCATTAGAGGTCTCATTTCATCCCTTGTTGCCACACTATGTGGCACTAAAATATTTGACTTATGATAAATAAGTGGGTGACCCTAATAATTATCAAGAAATGAAACTCCTTACATTAAACAAGCTAGCAAAGTTATGGGCCACTAATTAGCCTCATCCAATATATGAAAATTTTGGACGTAGTAATTAAAGTCTGAAGAATTGTCACAGGTATCATGCTTTATCATGAATTAATGGAAAAGGTGTTAATTTTAATAGACTTATGTGTGTACTTTAAATTCCTCTAATCACATGGTTATCTTGACAAGATATGGATAAGAACATAAGATAATGTTATCAACACTTGCACGTATGGTAGCATCTGAAGAAAATGATCACACTATGATAACCAAGTTTGTGTCTATTCCTTGTGGTCTAAGTTCTATGTCATAAGCATGTATAGAGCAAATGTTAAAAATGCATAAGGTTGTTTTGATACTTAGTTGATTTTACACCTTTGTATTTTTTGAGTGAAATATTTTGGAAATATTAGTAAAGACAATTCTCTCAGACAAAAATCCCAAAACAAATAAGGGAATTCTTTTAGAGAAAGTGTCTTGGAGAATTCTTTAAAAAAAATTGTCCCAAACTTTGCACTTTACAAAAAGACTAAAGGGCAAGTGAACCATTCAAAAGTTTTGAAGGGGATATTTTCAGAAGTCTAAAGGGCAAGTAAACCATTCAAATTTTCTAAAGGGATATTTTCTAAATGTCAAAGGGTAAGTAAATTGTTCAAATGTTTTGAAGGGATATTTTCAAAATGCCAAAGGGTAAGTGGACTGTTTCAATGTTCAAAAAGGATCTTATCAAAATTATGAAGGGTAAGTGGACCATTCAAAACTCTTGAAGGGATCATTTCAAAAGCACTTAAGGGTATGTGGACCATTGCAAATGCTTTGAAGGATGTGTCCTACATAGAAGTTTTGAAATATATGAGGGAAGAAATGAAGGGTGATTAGACATTTTATCAATTAAATTATCTTGATAGGCACATTGGCAAAAAAACCCATGAAAATTATCCTAAAGGGCAACTTGAAAAAAATGCCATGGAAATTTTACCAAAAATCCCTTGATAAAAAGCCTACAACAATTTATTCAAAGGATAGTTTGGATAAAGAAAGGACATTTGTAGGGGTTTTAAAGGACATTTGGAAAGTTATGAAAGATAGTTTAAAAATCCTGAAGGGTAGTTTGCTTGAATAAAAAGGTCACTTGAAAGCACTGAAGGATAATTATGGAGGATGCAAGGCCAAGTTGAAAATTTTGAAAGGGTTCCATGACAAACTCCCAAAAGGCATATAGACAAAGATAAAGATCGAGCATGTCTAAAACAATCAAAAGGAGTGAAATCAAATAAAGAATATAAGAGATATCAAGATGTTAGAAAGAGATCGAGCATTAATACAAGAGAGATCAATGGTTATGTTTCAAAAGTATAAATAGTGCATACATCTAATGGATTAAGATAAATAGTGACTATCACAATATATAATGTGAATAATCCTTGTTTAAAGACATGACCAAAAAAATGGTTAGGTCAAATAGTATACACATAGCCTGAGATTGATCTATCTAATTGATCAATCATCAATTAAGGAAATGATGTAGTAGTAACCTGAATTCAATAGTTACCAAACATAGTAAAGAGACCTAAACATTGTAGTGTGTTGTATGAACTAAGACATGGGAAAAAATATATGCCATTATTTAGATCACAAGGAATGCATCCAAAATGAAAATTTAGATCACTCTTCAATTATTATCACATACACAATCATAAAACCTAAAAATACTCTATCATAACATCATAAACATTATTTTTAGGTCATGAAAAAAATAATCAACCAACTCTACTCTTCAATCCATCCACTAAGCACACCCATTCAATTTCCTTCTAGGGCTTACTCAATCTTCCACTTCTAGACTCATTAAGTCAAATGACCTATGTGATAACATTCATCACATTTATTGAATAATCATGAGTGAACCTATTCAATATTTTTTTGTCTTTAATTACCTATACCTTTTCTTTCAAAGGTTCTTTCCTTCTCTTGGCTCCACACACAACTAGCACAATTAGTCCATTTAGACCTTACACTAATACCACTCTTTTCCTTTAACCTATCTTGGTCAGCCAAGATGATTTAAATATTATTTAATCCTTTCAAATAAGTCCTCATACATGTTACATGTAATATCCACACAATCCTTAGTTTTTGCAATACCTCATTCGCCTCAAGCCACCATTAGGTCTTGGTGAGACCTAAAACAATTAGGCCTTCCTACTCATACGTTAAAATATCATCTCCTTTGGAAACTTTAATATTATAAAAACTATTAAAACACATTAAACATATATTAAATATATCCATTCTTACTCCCTCATATGTGTAATCCACTTGCAACACAAACTCAACGCTTGAACCTACATGTTAGGTCTACTTGTTCTTTAGGTCTTCATATACAAAAAATGTTGTCTCAAAATTCTGAAGTAAACTCTCAAGTATTTCACATATACATATGATTAAATAATATGGATTAACCCTTTAGTACCTCTTATATAATTCCATTTTATTTATACACTACAACATAAGCTTTTAGGTACTCAAAATGACCACTCAGGCTAGTCACACATAGGCAAAATATAGTTATACTATTTTGACTTTTCATATCTAATCAAGGGAAAAATATGATAATAAATGATTTATAATAAGCCTTATAGATTCATATAACATATTAATGATCATTTTATTCTTCAACTATGCTCATAACTCCTCCAACTCACTCCTAAAACATGGTCACTCAATCTCCTAGTGCATTCAATAAACATAGTCAACTTCTAAGAAATTATTCACACTAAAGATGTAGTGTTAAAACCTTAATAATACATAAATATATCTTTCATGGATTTAAAAACTCTTTAAAATTGTTAATTCATCTTTATACATCAAGACACTACCAATAACAACTTAAATATCCCACTTGAATCACTTACAAGCCATCGTTAAACACATAATCAACTTTCTAGATAAATAACTATAATTATACAAACATTCAGACCTTATAAATAAATTTCATGAATGTTTATTGAAACCATTTACAACTTTTCATTTAACACCATTATCAAATTCTACATATATCAAAACTTATAGCTCAAAAACCCATCACTGGTTTTTAATCACAAATCTGAAAATTTAAATTCCAATGGTCATTATTCAAATATTAAACATCTGACACTTTATCATCATATCATGATCCCTAGAAATTTTTTAAAAATATTCACTATTTATATCCTCAATATTATCATAGTATTTAACTTATAATACTCACCATTGATCTAAGCTCCTCACTTTTACGATTGTGCCACTTGGCAGATATGTGTAGATTATGTGCTCTATGTACTATTTAGTCAAAATGCTTACACTACTTGGTAGTTTTGTGTGAAATTTGATCACTCTACTGACTTATTGAATCAATAAAATCCATTTTATCATAACTACATGATCTCATACTCACTGTTTCTCTATATCTTATAGGTTTCACACTCATTGTTAGATCTATTGCTCAAACTTAGTGACTATGACACATGTCACTAGTGTGTGCAAAATCAAGAACCTTTGAAATTTTGAATAAATATGAAATATTTTATCACTAATAATAAGAAAACATGATCAATTATATCATTATCTATTCATATTAGACATTCACCTTTAGATCTATGATCTGCCTAAATGCTCAGCATACATCTTCGATGATTCAAATTTGGCTAAGTATGCGAACTTAGTGAACTCTATCTGAGAAGCTAATTTTACACCTTAATAAATTTTTTATATGATCCATGTCCAGAACATAAAATTGAAACATATTATCTTCCCAAAAATTTTAATCTATCTATATATCGATTTACTCTTGAAATGTTCACAGACGTGAAATATGACATCATCAAACTACTTACTCAGCGTTATCTATCAAGATGACTACTTGAGATTAGACATTCATATGAATATTATAATTAATTATTTTCACTTCCATAACCACTCTAAGCACTGATAATAAACTATAGGGTCTCTGTAACATGTACACATTATCAAAAACATCCATTAATTGCCTTATTAAGTCAACCACTGAAGAACCATGCAAAAACATAGAAGAACACTGAAGCACACTTTATCATTACCATTCTAGCATACATGACACCTTATAAACATGCTCAGTTACCTTGGAGATATCATTGACAAACCCCCAACAACATGCTCTATTAATTCATAGGATATGGTCATAATCAATAGGTTATATATGACATTCACATGATCTAAACATCATCAACAAGGGCTAGACAATGACCACAATCCCTAGATTCACATCCATGGGATCTTGACCAAAAATAGAGGGTATTTATGGAGACAATAAGGTTTATGTGGTGACCATAATGTCTCAATAGAGGCTCCTATAAATTATGGTCTAGTGGTGCCTATGATTCACCTTCATAGAGAAACTACTTTCCCTTTAATTCTCTCAAAATTTGAAACATATTTTAAATATTTAAAATAATTTTACATAGGGATTTATTCTAGTGAACATTAACAAAAATGATTTTCTCTCTTGAGTGAATTATTGAGTGATTTTCTTAAGTTTATCCTATATCTTATAGTTCTATTCTAGGTGATGAATGGTTGAGGGTTGATCTATGTGATGTGAGATATATGCCAACCTTTAGGATACATTTCACTTGTGAATTTTCTAACTTTAAGGCACTATAAAATTACATATGGATATGACACTTGCATCAACATATCCACCGAATTGGGATTCAACTTTCAAGGTAGCTATAAAATACTCATAATTGTAGAACTTTTAGAGATGAAAGATAAGTAAGCTTATAGCATGCATGGTAAGATAGAAGGTTTGGGTCATCATAATAACTTTATTAAAACTAACATAAGTAATTAGCCATAGACATATAGTATATGTGAGCCTTTTGGTAGTAGTAAATTTCTATAAGATGAATGTACATCCATGATATGTATTTTACAAGTTTAAAAGACTGAGGTGTTATATAATTTAGAAGTAATGTCTACAAAGGCATAATGGAGATATTTTAGGTTGTAATACATTCCTTTAATAACTTTTTATGGATTTTATTTATAAAATACATGAAAGGAGTTATATTAAGGTATATTAATCATAACCAAGTTTTTATAGTCCTTGAAGAGTTACATTATGGCCTATCATAAGGTCATTTCTCATGAAAGACTGGTGATACTAAGAAGACCAAAGCTGGTTAGGAATATCCTTATTTGTTTAGAGATGTCCATAATTGGGTGAGAAATTGTAATAAGTGTGCATAATTTATAAGAAATCAAAGGTTATATTCCCTTCCTCTTCATCATATTAAAATAGATGATACACTTGTTTAATATAATATATATTTTATTGGTATGATAGATCTACCATTTAGTTTTGTTCATAAATTATTTTTTATAGCTATAGTTACTTCAGTAAAAGGGATGAATCAATTGCAATGAATGAGGCTACTAAGGCTTCCATCTTGTATTTACATGAAACTATTATTTTAAGGTTTATATTCACATTTTTTATTATTTTTAATAATTCTAAAGCCTTTTTAGTCACTCAAATTAGTGAATGGGTAGTTAATCATGTTATCTATTTCAAATATCTTCAATCAATTACCCTCAAGGCAAAAGTCTAGTTGAGTCTACAAATAAGAACCTAATAAGGATTTTCATGAGGACAATAATTTATAACTAGGGAACCTAAAATACAAAGCTTAAGACAACCCTTTGGGCTACTAGAATCACATTTAAGAGGGTTGTTATTAACGCTCCCTTCATGTTTGTGTATGGGATAGAGGTAAAAGTTTCCTTATCATTGGGGTTAACTTCTATAGATCTTTCAAAATATCTATAAATTCTATAAAATGATGTAATGATAATCATATTATCTTATTTAATGAATATGCAAGAGGTAATAAATCAATCAATGCATACTTTTGAAGCTTATAAAGCCCACATGAAGTGAAATTTTGACAAGGAATCTATTATTATAAACTCTAGGGAAGGGGATTTCGTTTTTAAGTGAGATGAAGATAGAGACAAATCTATAATACTTATAAAATTTACTACTATTTGGAGTGGCATACATTATCATCAATTGCAAGCAAGTAAATTCCTTTCAACTCTCAATGCTTAATAGAAAAGCACTACCCATCCCAGCCAATGGGATACACCTCAAACCCTACTTTTGACATCTTTTTCAAACATTGTATATAGTAATGTAGTTGTTTTTCATTCCTCTAAGTGTTTTTTCATGCTTTTTGTTATTTTTTCCTTTACTTTTGTGTTTTTTGAGGTTTTTCAGTTCATATAGAGGATGGTCAAGCATGTTTTAATCATTATTTCACATTAATATTGAGTTTCTTAAAGGATTTTAGTTACTTATATACTCAATGGACTTTTATAAGGCTAACTGATTATTTATTAGTAGGAAATAATCCCATAGAGGTCAAAAAAAAGTTGACTTTTCAAGTTTCCTTGATATCTCATCACCTCATATGCTAGGAATAGGACATATAGGCCTACACCACCTAAGCATGAACTACTAATACATTCATGATTGATCCCCTTAAACAAGAATTAAGTATTTTATAGATATTTATTTAGGGTTTCCCATACATTTATATGATTTCATTATCATCTATTAAGCATATCTGAAGTCATGAGGTCATATTAGCCCTTATCAAGGCCTATTTGATGACTAAATGTATTAAAAGGGGATTTTTTAATATGAAATAATAAAAAATGTCCTAATATCAATTCATTAGGTCATGAAAAGGATGAAATATGCTTAAAATGTTTCATAAAGGTTATCCAAGAGGTTGTAAAATCCATTACAGACCCTTGAGTTGTATACATATTTTTTTTTAAATGTCTTCTACCTTTTTCTTTGATTTTTGATTGCCTCTTTGTGGTCTCTAATAGCCATATAACATGGAAAAATATTAGTTAAATTTATTATTTAGTTTATTAAATCTTTCCTAAGGTCCCATTCTAGACAACCAAATCATTTTCCATTGTTTCTAAGGTGTTTCATTACATGTTTCATGAAGTCTTCTCAATATTTACTCTCACTTAAATCCAAAATTTCCATTTTAAGATATATGCAAGTATCCATGGATACATTACATTCAATCCATTTTTTAAGCCATGTATCATGTGAAATAGTAGTGAAAGAAGATCTAACATATTTTAACTAGTTTCCATGAGGTTGTAATGTGAGAAAAAAAGTTTTAAGCATGTTTGTAGGACTGTGGAGGTTTTTAAAATAATTTATATATATAATTATCATGAAATGTGGTTTAATAAGCTTTCAAAAGGTAAATCTTGAGTTTTTATGTTGTTTTACAATACCTAATCTTGTTTCTAATGTTCTTATGAGATTTACTACATCAAAACTGAGCTTTCATGAGTTAAAACTATAAAAATGAAGTCTATAGGTTCATGAAACATATTTTTAGCATGGAAAAAGGTATAATAAAGATCAAAAAGGGTCCAAAGTACCATATTCATGAATTCAAGGTATTAAAGGAAGAAAACTACTATGTTTATAGTATTTAGTAGGAAACAAAACAACATTATTTCATTATTATCCTCATTTATGGTGCATGTAAAGTTTTAGAAGAGTATTGGAAATACTTAACTCATATCTTAGTGTTGTACATACTTCATGAGGAGGTATAAGTCATGTCGATCTCTTAAAATCCTTGAATATCTATAAGTAGTCTAAATACCATTGAAACCCTAGGCCCACAATGATATGTCTTAAGTATTTGAAGGCTTGGAAGGGCGTGAAATAATGTTATCAACATAATAAAACATAAAACAAAGGTAAAAAAAATGTTTTAGGCTTAAGGCATGTTTCTAAAGTTCCATAGGGTCTAACAAGTCTATGGACAAAGGTAAAGAAAGAAAAATAAGGTTACATGCCTATATGTAGGGTAAGAATATAGGTTTCAAGCATGATCAAGATCACCTATAATATGTAATAGAGTTGAGAAGGCTTCTTTGATGACATAATGCTAAGATAAAGGTTTTAAAAGATCCATCATCTCAATATCTTCAAATAGATATGCATGCAGAGTTATTATAAAGTTTCTTGATGATATAATGATAATGTAAGGTTTCTTGAGACCCTAAAACCTAGATAAATCATTATTACAATTGGTTTTTATTCATCATGAGCTTGAAAGGGTTTAGAGCATGATCTAGGCTCACTGACAAGTCTTTAAGCCAAGTCTCAAAGGTTATTAAACCATGATTTAGGGAAAACAATAGGTTTTCCAAGGTTCTTGACTAGTCTATAATATAATTGTTAAGTTGTGGAGCTAAAAGATTCACTAGGAGGCTAATCAAGAGGTTACTTAGTGCAACCAGTAACTGACATTGGTAGTATTGCCGATGTCAGTCAGGCAAGGACTAGGGATCAGTCGACGTCAGTCAGGAGCAGACTGATAGCAACCGACATCGATCACCTATGCATGTGCATGCTTGTACATGTGTTTCTAAAATGCATTTCAAGAATTAGACTCATCTAATTTAACAGGTCTGAGAGTGTTTGCATGTTGAAGACTAATTTAAGTCTTGAGTCTGTGTTTCTAATTATTGTAATTAAAGGTCTAATTATTGTATGCTTGGGATCCTATTTAAGAGACCCATGGGGCATGTATTGTAATTAAGGGCAAGTAAATCATTAAAGCAATAAAGTAAGGTCAAGGAGATCTGCAAGGTGTAAGGTCAAGGAGATCAGCTAAAGCTATCAAGGAGGGGATAACAACTTAGGTTGTTGAGTTAGTTGTGGTTGAGAAAGAGAGAGATAACTCTTGAGTGTGAATTACTAAACACTTGGTGTGGGAAGCCTGTAAGGTGGAAGAGTGTGGCGTCTCTTCATTGTAATTCTTTTCTAGGAGAGTATTAATACAGATAGTATTGTTTCTCATATTCTTTGATGTTTCAAGTTTCTAGTTACTTAATCATTCTGGTTCAATTCCGTGTTTAATTACTTATAGAAAAGTAATCAATTATGTTTCCTATATCCCAACAAGTGGTATTAGAGCTAAGGTCATTCTTAGGGGTTTCTGATTGAGTGGGAGTACAGCAATGGTAGAAGAAAGTAGGCTACAAATGGAGAATCGGCAAGAATTATCAACATTGGAGGATGCAGATAGAAGATTATCTGTATCAGAAAGATTTGTACTTACCATTGGGTGGGGTTGCATGCAAGCCCACAGACATGAAGGATGAAGAATGAAATGTTCTTGATCAGAAGGCTCTAGGATCCATAAGGTTGAGCCTTGCATCATCTATGATTTCTAACTTATCACAGTGTAAGACAATGAAAGAGTTGATAGAATCTTTGGCAAATTTATATGAAAAGCCCTCTGCTTCAAATAAGGTATTTCTTATGAAGCAGCTATTTACTTTGCAAATGTAGGAAGGTGGATTGGTATATAGCCATCTTAATGATTTCCATGGTTTGGTAAACTAGTTAAATTTAGTCAATATTGTTTTTAATGATGAAATAAAGGCTCTCTTAATATTATGCTCATTACCTAAAAGTTGGGAGAGTTTGGTAATGGAAGTAAGTAATACTGCGTCTGCTTCTAAAATCTTAAAAGTTGATGATGTAGTTAGTGTAATCTTGAATGAAGATATTCACAGGAAAAGCACAAGTGAATCATCAGGGAATGCTTTAAGTGTTGAAAGCAGAGGAAGGCAAAGAGAGAAGATCGAGCAAGGGAAATCAAGGTCGAAGATGGAAAAGGGATCCAAATCTAGAAATGGAGGTATCACTTGCTGGTTTTGTGGAAAGAGAGGACACACAAAGAAAGACTATTGGTTGAAGGATAAAGAAAATAAACATGAAGGAAATGAAGAAGCAAAGGATGTAGGTATTATGGCACAGGATGCTCTCATACTTTCTTTGGATAGTCAGCTAGAATCATGGGTTTTAGATTCTGGTGCTTCTTTTCATGCATCCCCAAATAGACATTTGTTCCATGAGTATGTCTAGGGAGACTTTGGAGTGCTTTATTTAGGGGATGGTACGCCTTGTCAAATGGTTGGCAAAGGGAAAGTGTAGCTAGAATTGCAGATGGGAAACACATGGGTGTTGAAGGAGGTTATGCATGTCCCAGTCTTGAAGCAGAGTTTGGTTTCTGTAGGAAAGCTGGGTGATGAGGGATGCACAGTAACCCTCATAGCAGATTCTTGGAAGGTTTCCAAGGGTGCACTTATTGTAGCAAGAGGTAAGAAAGTAGGTATGCTTTACCTATCTACTTATATTACTAATTATCCTTCTGGTTTATCTACTTCAGATGTAGATTTAGAGATGTGGCTTAATAGGCTTGGTCACATAAATAAGAAGGAGATGCATGTTCTTGAGTCAAAGGGTATGATTTCAGATTCAGAGGGCATAGATCGAGTTCATTACAGGAAAAGGGAATTTGATGCTTTTGACAAGAAGAGGGAAGCCTTAGTGTTTATGAAGGAGATGATGGACATAGATCAGTCGCAGAGACTGAATAATTTTGAGTAGGGTAGTTTGGATAGGGTTTTGATCCAAGATAAGCTTGCGAGTGAAAAAGTCATCACTTACAGGGAAACACAATTACTGATGTTGGTCAGATGAAACTGACATCGATCATATAGGTACCGATGTCGATCATGTGTAGACCAGCACAGTCAGTAGTGTCAGGCAGGTGGAACTGATGTTGGTCAGATAGGAACCGATGTTGGTAGATAGGTCAGTTGCATGGAACCGACGTCAATCGGGTGTAGACTGAGAGATGGCTGAGATCAGTCATTGGAATGGATGTTGGGTGGACAACAAGATGTCAAGGAGTCTCAAGCACCCATATAGAGGACTGAAAGGGTAGGTAAGCCTCAAATTCATCATTTTCCTTTCTTTACACTACTTGTAGCTCACTGATGGTCAAGAACTAGGAAGTCATTAAAGAAGCAGAGCAGGTAGATCCAAGAAATAGTGGGAGCTTGGCATGGATGAGGAATGTGATTCCTTGGAGAAGAACCAAATGGGAGTTTTTGGATGGAGTTGCCAGCTAGAAGAAAGCACTGAGAGATGAATGGATGTTCAGGATGAAGAAGAGCGGGAATGGACATGTGAGATAGAAGGCCAGAGTATATGGTCTTGAGTAAGCTGCATAGACAATGGAGGTTTGACCATTGTGTTTCTCTTTACCAGGTTGGGTAATATTAGCTACATTATCCTATTACTGTATTGTGTGCTTGTTGTAGGGTTACATATACAGGGAGTTGCTGAGCTAAAGGTAAAGTTAGTTCAGAGGTATGTCATGAAGAATTTGGGAGCACCAAAATTCTTTGGTATAAGAGACATGGAAGATCATAGGTTGATTTTGTCTCCAGTGGGAGCTGATGTGAAGAAGGTGTTGGTAGGGTTCAATACGCAGGGTGCAAACCGGTAAGCACACCAAGGGCTTGATAGTTCAAGCTGAGCTTAGAATAGTGTTTGACATCACATAAGGTCTAGTGTAGACCTAAGTTTTCCCAAGCAATGGGAGTTGTCAAAAAGTTTAGATGTGGCAGGGGACTTGGATGATAGGTGTAGCATCACAAGATGTGTGGTGGTTGGTCTTCAGAATTGAACTTGAAGATGGAGGTGCCTGAGATGGTTAGTGGAGGTTGTTGTATAGGTGCAGTTGTTTATCTCCAAGTGGGAGATTGTTAAGTTGTGGAGCTAAAAGCTTCACTAGGAGGCTAATCAGGAGGTTATTGAGTGTAACCAGTAACTAGCATCGGCAGTATTGCCGACGTCGATCAGGTAGGGACCAGGGATCAGTCGATGTCGATCAGGAGTAGACTGACATCAATTGACATCGGTCACCTATGCATGTGCATGCTTCTACATGTGTTTCCAGAATGCATTTCTAGAATTAGACTCGTCTAATTTAAGAGGTCTGAGAGTGTATGCATGTTGAAGACTAATTTAAGTCTTGAGTCTATGTTTCTAATTATTGTAATTAGAGGTCTAACTATTGTATGATTGGGATCCTATTTAAGAGACCCATGGGGCATGTATTGTAATTAAGGGCAAGTAAAGCATTGAAGCAAGAAAGTAAGGTCAAGGAGATCTTCAAGGTGCAAGGTCAAGGAGATCAATTGAAGCTATCAAGGAGGGGATAACAACTCAGGTTGTTGAGTTAGTTGTGGTTGAGAAAGAGAGAGATAACTCTTGAGTGTGAATTATTTAACACTTGGTGTGGGAAGCCTGTAAGGTGGAAGAGTGTGGCATCTCTTCATTGTAATTCTTTTCTGGGAGAGTATTAATACAGATAGTATTGTTTCTCATATTCTTTGTTATTTCAAGTTTCTAGTTAATCATTTTGTTTCAATTCCATGTTTAATTGCTTATAAAAAAGTAATCAATTGTGCTTCCTATATCCCAACAATAATTTAAAAAGTTTTCTCAATCATATAATGTTAGTGCAAGGATTTTTAGATGATAAAACCTATTTACATGTCTCCTCATAGTTTTAATGCCCATAACTATTTCAAGGTAGACAATATAGGGTCTACAATGCAAAGATAATATTTCTATAATCTCATGGCCTTTATACAAGTTTCAAGATATAAAAATGTAAGGCTTCATGTCTGATCAAGTAGAGTGTCATTTCTTCATGTAGGATTGAAGGATTCCATAATGTTTCTTGAAAAGGAAGAGAATACATAGGTTTATATCATGATCTACACATGATTCAAGAATCTAACATATTTGTGCAAGGGTTTCAAGTGTGTTTCTAGGCATACACTTTTATTAGTAGAGAAAATTTTTAATGGTTCATGAAAATAATGAGTAAACCCATATTTTATAATCCTAGTTTGAGATGCTAAAATTAAAGTGTTTCAAATTGAAGATGTGGCCTTCATCTAAAAATTGTTTCCATGTCATTTTTGACTGATTCAAGTTTTAAAGACACACTATAAATGGTTTAAGTTAAGCATTTAAGACCTCAAACTATGTAATCAAAGTTTCTTGAGCATCCTAAAGTATATAAAAGCATGAAAACACCCTAAACATATCTTGAAGGACTAAAACAAGTCTTCTTTAAATTAATGAATGGCTAAAAACCCTTGAGAAGGTGAATAAACCATGTAAACAAGCTGGAAACATGTTTGTGAAGAAGTGAAACCTCCTCAAGGTGGTTGACATCTATGAGAAACATTGCAAAGGGTCTGAATGGGTGAGTTATGTTAGCTTAAGCTTTATTTTGGTACATGAGACTCAACAAGGGATCTAAGCCTTAAGAATAAGTCAATACCAACTACCTTCCTCCCAACGATCACATGTTCAAGAGGTAAGTGGCAAGATATGAGATGTTTCAGGTGTTTATCAAGAAAATAAGACCAAGTCATCAACTAAGGAGAATCAAATTTTAACTATTCCAAGAGATAATGGAAAGAATATAGGGTGTTTTTTCCTCCACTATGACAAAAAACTATCCAAGTCTACATAAAAAATATATGGTATTGAAGGAGTTTAATGCATTCAAATTCTTGGTTTCCTTATCTTAAAAATGTTTAGACTAATGGAGGTATTCAAGGAAGTTATTTTCTCTTTTATTATCTCACTTGGAATCTCTATATATTATTGTAAAATGATGGAGAGGGGATAGCTCTACTTTGGTTTAACAATATTCTACATATTTTAAGACTGTACATAGGCTTTAGCCATGACACTAATAAAGTAATTATATTTCCTTTATTTTACAAAAATGCATGTTGTGTATGACATTGGGTTTTTTGATATTTGCTTGTGTATTTTATTTTTTCCATTTTATTTTTTATCAAACCTCATTAGTTTGATGCAAAATTATAGCACTTTCTTTTATATGTTGTATGTTGTGTACAATCAATTTTATGTAGAATTAGCTATGGATTTCTAAATTTGCACCTTTTCAAGGTGAATTATGACCCATCCTAACATTTTATTATAATTATTACCCTTTGTGAAAAGAGATTATGTAATATATATGTGACTTAAATATTATATGGACAAGTTTGTATTAGTTCTGAAGGCCTTCTTGCATTGATTAAGGCAAGTTGACTTCTCTAAATATTGGTGCATCATTACTATGTATTTTATGTTTACTTCTATCCCTTTTCCAAGATTAGATACTTATTTAAGGCTACAAATAGTCCTTTTTAAGCAGTATTATTTTCCTACAATCTCATTATACATTATATGTACTCACTTTAGATAGGATATGGCCTTCTACATAAGTTAATGCCAAGGACCCAAGGTCCCACACCTTGGGGATGTTTTGATTTTTACATTAAATCATATTAATAATCAAACAAGTGAATGTTTCATTTGAGAACATGCCCTATTACAACATATTTTCATATCAATCATAGGATAAGTAGTATTATACATCTGAATCACTTTAATAATAACCCATGTAAAATATTTATTAAGTTAAAAAAATAAATCATTTAATGTATTTGTATATATTATATTACACCATTTATTCACACACAAGCCAACACCTAGGTGATAAATACCTAATTATGAGGCCCTCCTTAGAGTATTGGCTAAGTAGGTAGTGTTCATTAATAGAGGGGTCCTTGAGGTTGACTTAAAACCATGATCCCAATAAACATTTTTTGGTAAGGTACAAAGACATAAGGTGAAGAGTTGGGGTTTTATCGATAAAAAAAATCAAACACATGTGAACATGAATAGATTACATCAATAAAAAAAACCCAAATATCTCTAGGTTTTCACTTTATTATACAATGAATATTATGTACATGGTATTTTTGTGAAGACCAGGCGCAAGTGTCTCAGGCCTAACATAAGTATCAAGGACTCTGAAATAATGCTTTTATAATCTAATGACTAGATCTTGATATTAACCTTACTAATTTACATGTCTATAATTCTTGTATATTTATGGATATTTGAGTATAAGCTAACTATTATATTTTCTTTGTGCTTATGTAATTAAACTAATGGTTTGAGTGTACTTTATGCATTTATAATAACTCAACATTCTAATTTAGAATATTCATGCACCCAAGTTTTTAATTAAGTGGCCTACTCTAAACATATTTTATCCATCCTCATTAATAGTATATTACACCCCCTTAATGATTAGAACCACATATCTAAAAAGAGTTAATATATTGGTGACCTTGATCTCTATATTTCCTTGTACAAAACCTAGTTTGATTTACATTTTCTTTATTTCCTAATTTCTAATCTTTAAAGTTGAAAATATATACAAAATCATATTTTCATTTATACCATAAGATTCAATCATGTTCAATATGGACATATATCCTTTGTTACATTATCTAGTACATAATTGTAGACATTACTTGTTGTATTTTATACATGGATAAATCAATTAAAACTATGATAAAATCTATTCAAAAATTTAATATCCTTAATATGTATATATTATTGTATACCCTTTTTTGTTATATTATTTATAACTATATCCTACATATCACTACTAAACATATAATAAAATTTATGATATACCCCTTTCCTCATGAAATATGACCAACCTCTAATTATGTATTTGAAAAAACATCAGTCTTTGATTTATTATATAAATCTTATCATTACAAATATGCTCTTTTGGATGCATTATGCATAGTTGTCTTGCCAATCAATGTTGAGCAACCATATGTGGTCTCCATGATGAACTCTATTAATGAGATCGAACATAATATATACTTTTAAAAATATGACCTAACTCAAAAAATTATAAACCATTTTTTACCATTATACATCCAAGTATGTGTTTGTAATAAAATTGTTAAAAGAGTACTTGTTGACAATAGTTCATGACTCAACATTTTAAACATATCCATCCTTCCATTACATGTAAGTAGGGGTAAATAATTAGAATCATCAACTATGAGCATCAAAGGATTTAATAATATTTCATGAAAGGTATTAGCATAGATAACATTGCATATTACTATGGGACCTCATTTATGTCAAGTTATTACAAATAATTTTAATTATAATGTTATTTTTATACATCTTTGGATACACAAAATCTATAAATCCCCATATAGTATATATTTTTTCTTAAAATTTGGCTATTAGGTGTTTATTTATATGTTTCCAATGGAAATTGATCCTTTCAAACATTGTGTAATGGTCTAAATAATGAATACTCCACTCCAATCTTATAATTATAATTTTTACACTTAACATTTTATAAAACATGGTTACTAATTACAAGTATTGCATAAAAATTAATAACTCATAACCCAAACTATTTCCTATTTCAATAATTAAAATCAATAAGGTTTGGGATTTTCATCAAAATATTCAAATAATAAATAGAGTACCCATATTAGACCTTATTTTTTAAAGTTAAAATAAGAATGCATGAATATATCTACTTCTGTTACTAATCTAAAATTGGTAAAAACTCATTTTATTGATGATAATGTTTCACCAAAAAATTTAAAATTAGAGTAGTTCTGAAATGATTAGTCATATCTAGATTACATAGGGGCAGAATACAATCTCCCTCCCTTCTCTAAAAATAAAAGGTTTCCTCATGCCACCTATAATCATACTCACATTGTGAATAAAAATGATTCCAATATCTAATATGATGGACCTAACATGATTTTCACTATACCATATATCACAAAACAATCCACTTTGTTAAATGAAGAAAATATACAATATAAATTTGGAAAAAATAAAAGTCCTTTCCTAGTCTTACATGTTACAATGATCAAGGAATATGAATGAAAAAAACATATCAATAGATCCTGAATGATTACATATAAATCTTTTCTTGGGGTTTTTCATATATGATTGGAATAGATCCATCAGTGGCAATGCACAACATTTTACATTATCAAGATGTAAAACCAGTTAAACAAAAGATTAGTAAAATGCATCCCAAGGTGAAATTACTAGTTAAATATGAAATCAAATAATTTTAAATGTACACTTCATAAGATACATTTCAAATTTTTATTGGATTTCTAACATTGTACCTATAACTAAGCCTAATGGTGATAATTGATGTTATATTGATTATCGTGACCTAAACAAAGCTTGTTAAAAAGATGATTTTCCATTACATAACATCAACATGAGTGTTGAGTCTACATATAGATATGATTCATTTTAATTTAGAGATGATTTTTATGGATACAACCATATCAAAATTAAACCAAAAAATCAAGAAAAGATAACAAATACTACCCAATGAGGAATATTTGGTTATATTGTCATGCATTTTGGATTAAAGAATGTTGGATCAACATATCAATGGGTAATGACACACATTTCAAATTATTTTAATTCATAAAAAATATTTTACCCCAAGCACAACCCATTTTTATTATGTCAAATAGGAACCCACTTGGTTTAGAAAATTTCTCCAAGACAAAGTCTAATGAACTCATCCATTGAGAAAACAACCTTAACATATAAATATTAACACATTTCATAAATATTAAGTTTAAATTATTAATTAATGTATTACTATTTTATATATAAAAACTAAAATTATATTTATTTTTAATATACTTGGATTTTAAAGCAATAATTTTGAGTAACTATCGAGACTAATCACATCATGTTCTAGTGCATGTATACATAGTTTTAATATTTTGAAGACTATTCTGCAATCGATATTTTTTTTTCATTTCATCTTTAGGATTTATAATTTCTAATTTGATCATAAATAATTTCACTATCCTAATTATTCACAACCTTTAATGATCGACCATGTATTCACTCCCTTGAGTAGTCAGGATCATGCCAAGTTCCACTTTCATTCTCTTCTGGCGTTGATTAGTACTTGAATAATTATAGAAACCTTCTAGGTCTCCAATTCACCTTTATTACACCAAGTTTAATAATATTAATAATCTAAATCCAAAGGAGAAATAACATATCATAAAATCATCAAAAAAAATTATAATAGTGAAAACTTATTGAGTGTCACTATCTTGTTCATCCTGGCCAAAGAAAATTTACACAATCCACCAATTTCAACAACATTTTAGGTCTCTAATATCATTCCATGTATTTGGATGAAATAAAAAATATATATTTAAAATTATTTTAGGTGAATTTAAGAGTGAGAACCATCCATGTGGCATCATCTCCATAACTCACAACCTCACATAACAGGTTATGAAGTTAGATTATGAAGAGCCTCTAGATCATCAAGATTGATACATGTGTTATAATAATTATAACCCATTGATTACATGGCATTAAACAAAATTTCTTTTCACTCGATGACTCTAAGTCACCAAGATCCTACCAAGTGTTATTGTCATGATATTTTGTGACCAAAGAAACAAATTAAAAAGGAATAGAACCTAGCACCTAGCGAACAAGATATATGCAGCCATGTGTTTAATACTAGATAAGATAATTCTAAATCATGAAATATTTTTTTTTAAAATGTGATAATAATACATATGTCATACTAATATTAATATGCACCCAAAAGTAATGAAATTATGACATGTGGAAATTCAATCTATGGAAGTTAATAGTGTGAAAGAAAAATTCAAATAATATAAGAGTAGATGAGTAATGGAAATAAATACATTAATGAATTTAATCCATATGAATTGGAAAACAAATTCATTCATTTTTTATAGCCTTTGTAACTTTTATATATATATATATATATATATATATATATATATATATTTGTTTTGTAAGAAATTTATTTGATCTCATTTACTTATTACTATTCTATATAAATTACAAATTTGATCTCCCAAGTGATTAAGAGACTCCAAGTTTTACAAATAATGTAGACTTCTCAAATAAATTTAGTGGATTAATAATATTTAACCCCTCATCCATCTAATTATTTTATTTTAAGCATGATAGAATACATGGATACAATATTCAATTTAGTGGAATTGCAACACAAGTTTAAACATTATTCAGCTATATGGAAAGAAGTAGATGCTACAGATCCATGTGAAATAGGGAATGAATCATCCATATTTATTTATTAATATAAAACTAACATATTATATATCTAGGTAGTAGGACTAAACAATGATACGACAAAAATTGAGGTAATTCCCTACATCAACTTACTCTATGATTTGTTTACAAAAGTGATTTTTGGGGGGAAATTATTACTTTAGGTTAAATGACACTGTTGTGGCATAAATTGGTGGCAATGATTATAGAAATAATTATAGGATTCCTATTATATAAATATCCTATGCTCAATCCATAATAAATTCATGGTTATCTTCAAATACAATACCTGGTAAATTGAATAAATTTACCTACAAACCAAATAGAATTATAATTAAATGCCTAATTTCATCAGTTCACATAGTCACTTTCAAGTGAGTGATAATAAATTCGATGTATAATTTCAACTTGGTGCATGATTTCAATAAAATTTCTTATGTTCATGAGATATTGGTCCCATTATTAGACTTTATTTTGAGTTCAAAAAAGGTCATTACCCTAAGATAAATTATCAGTTACAATTTAATCCATCAAATTAGAATCCTAGTAAACCTAAAAGATGGAAATTCCTACATGATCTCTTATGTACTATATGTCATAACTACAAAAATTCACCCTTCTTATAGATAGCCTTTGGTATCCTCTATAGAATATCCTAAGAATAGAATGTCTAATGAATTTAACATCATTCACATTTATGAATTTAGGAATTAAATTCAGAGGATCTTCAAGATATTAAACCCTATGGTATATGGGTATATCTATGAGAATAATATGCCTAGGTTATCTTACCATATTGTAAGAAGCATCACAAAAATTGATGATTATTTGTGTTACCATGAGTGAACCATAATCAAAATCGAGGGAACTATGACATAACTTCTTTGTTTGTCACATAATTTTCTAGACAAGGTGTTTAAATAAGAAATTTTTACACAATTTTATTATAGTGTAAATTTCTAACTCAAATCTCAAAAGAGATAGGATATACAACCCCTCTTAGCATTGGTTGCATGCAGTATAAAAAATGGGACAACCACACAAAAAAATTTAGAATTAGAGTAAATTATGGTTTGATTAGGGAACACTTCAGGTATTAAAATCTAAGGAATAATGTTATATAATGCTTGAATAAATAAGAGATAAAAATTAATATCTCTTATAGACATCAATGGTATAATCATGATTCCATATTCATGAATGTTGAATATCATAGTGAGGTTTACATTCGAATTTACAAGGATGGTATGTCCATGATATTGGTTTAGAGGATCCAATATGATCTTACTATCATATAATATGAGGTAAGTAAAATTGATATTGACCAATGGATTTCAACACAAATTCACGATCCTATTCTCCAACTAAAAATAGAAGTGAGAAATTATATAATTGAGGAATCAAGCAAACCTATAGATTCAATCCAAATATATGAGTTTAATGTTCCCTTAAATTTCCACACACCCCTAAGAACTATGATTTATTATCCCATATCTTATGTGGGAGAAACTATAATTCATAGTATGATAGTATGGATTATTTTTATTGCTCCCCTACATTCATTGATCACTATGTAGCAGGTGAGTCTACCTTAATTTTTGTCTAAAGCTCATATCAATAGTGGCACTCCATCACCATTCCATACCATGGCTCTACTCATGGTTGCAAACATTCCCACTTCACCTCCACCTTCCACACCTATATCCCTTTCATTATCAATTCCAGCCACTTAAGGATCAACCCTTAATCCACCTAAGAAATCTCTAAATACATACCCAAAGAATCTTAGGACTCTTGTGTCTCCTAAGGTAATACAATAATAAAAAGGATTTATTAAGAACTATTTATTATTGGAATCCTTATGTATGATAAGTATGAGGAGGATGCAAAGGAAGAACATAAGGAAATTTAACAAATAGGAGGGTACAAGATGAAAAACTAAGAAAATCCTATTAAAATCTATGATAAAGATGATGAGAAAGAATTATTATATATAGAAGATAAAAAAACTAGTGGGTCTAAACTTTCTGAGTAAATAGATTAAGGTGAAGAAGAAGATATTGAATCTAGGGTAATAAAGATATGTAGATATTTTAAAGAGGTTGAGAAAGAAAAGGTTGACTCAGTTACAACTAAGTTTTTATCAAAATAAAAACAAGGTACAAAATATGAAGTGTAGGAAAACAACTTTAATTCAAGAGAAAATGACAATTATTCCTCCAAGTCCTCTACCTCAAAATGTAGAGAAATAAGTAGAAAAGGTAAAATAAACTACATTAGGATTTTATCAAACATTAACTAGAGAGATAAATCCCAAACCAACCTCAACTACTACTACTGACTTTTTGGAAGATGGTACTAGTTTTATAAGGTGACATTTTATAGAAGCAATCATGGAAAGAAAATTAACTAATTCCATTACCACATCCCCTAAATATATAAGTCTACCTATTAATTCTGTAATGTCTCCTTATATTTTTACTACTACATTTGATATAGTTTAAGCCACTGACCCTTGACATTCTTTTATTTTTAGCTCCCCATGTGTAATTAAAAGGCTAGAGTCATTCAAAATTATAGTGTTCTAAAATATAACTTGAGTACCATTTAGTTACATATTTTTTACTGAAAAACAACTAATCGAGGGTTTTTACACCATTACTGTTGTTGGGATTAACCACACATCTATATCAACATAGATTTAAAATTTTCTCCAAATGCTTATAGATTATTCATTTTTGGTGGAATTAACCCACAAACCAATAGTATAATCAAATAGGTACACTTTGAAAACCTAGTATCTACTTCTATTTTGGCTTCATAGATTACACCCTCTAGACCATCAACATAGTTAGTTATTCATTTTCCCCAAGTTACCCAAGAAAACTCTCCTATAGTTTTATTACATAGGTAATTTGAAAAATATAAATATGTTATTGACACTCTATTTCAAAAGAAGTTCACTTGGTGGAGAAATCACATTCCATATATCCTAGATTTGGTTGTACAATCTTCTACTACCCAACCTAATCTACCCTTAATGTACCCACTAGGTCAATCCTATGATACCACTTATACATATAAAGAAAGAAAACATATAATTAATTTATAGTTAAAATTCCTTCCTATATTGATAAATTATAAAAAAGGAGGTAGGCATATAGGATCTATTAATTATCGATAAATCCATGGTGGACTTCCATTTTGATAGGAAAACTCGTACATTAAGGAAGGTAAAGAGGGAGACTATGGTGGAATATGGTGAGAATGTTTAACTAGAGTGGAGAGATGACATTTTATCTTTTATAATTAATATAAATCTCAATCCTTTAGATCCAAATGAGTATAGTGAGGACCCCTAAATTTTTTTGGATGCAACTAAAGGGGTGAAAAAACAGATGTTTAGGATTTATGACTTGTCTATGTAAAGTTCACAACAAGAAAACATCATTAAATCTCCTAATGAAATTATAGATAATTTGAAAAGCATATTTAATAAGTTATGTGCCATTATGAATTCAATAAGATCTATAAAGGTTGAATCTCATCATAAATGGAGATATGTATCCTAGTTATATAATAAGATGAAATTCACAGAAGCTAGTCTAAAATTATTAAGAAAAGATACTATAAACATGGATTATGATCATCTATATTTAATAACTGTACAAAAAATTGTAGGTAAAAAAATTTGCATAACTACCAAGAGAGATAACATGCTTGACTAGCATCGTGAAAATGTGAACTTTAGTATAATGAGAATTTTTAAGTTTCTATCAAGTAAACTTTCTAGAGATAGTATTTTTGGTTCCTTTATGTTCTAATTTAATGATTCCAATGATTTGGATATAGTAGGTGTATCCATATTCAAGGATGAAAATGAAAGAAGCTACTTCCATGAATAAAACAACTCACACAACCCACCATAAATAGTTCAAACACATCTACACACAAGTTGGTTATACTAAAGGAATATGAAAAGTAAAAAATAAAAACCAAAAATATTTAAAAAAGATTAATAATTTCCTCTCCTTTTTAAAACATTCATAATGGATTTCTTCCCTTGTACAATCCACCATCACTATTTAAATTGGAATGTCTTTTATCAATTTTTGTAACTTCCCTAATTTAAATTTTTAAATAATTTTCTTCCCTCATGATTATTTTAGCTTCTTCCATGATAGTGCAATTCTTTGTGATGTGGGAAAATATATATCCATTTTGAATGATATGAGAGTTTTAAGTATGAATATTCCTCTTAGGTAATTGGTTTTTAAACCCCCTTTAATGGTCTGATTAAAGATGCAGATGATAACCTCTTAGCATAAAATAAATGAATATTTTATAAGACCATTGAAGAGATCATGTAAATAATATATTTGATAATGGGAAGGTCACATGAATAGACAACATATATGTGGAGTTCAAAGATATAATGGTTATACATAATAAATTGATGGCTAAGATTTCATAATTATTCAAGAGACCTCTTCTTGAATATGAGACCATCAAGATTGATTTTCAAGCTAATCATGCCTTACATCTACAGATGGAAGATTAAAAAAAAAAGATTTTGTATAAGGAAAACCAATATAACCTCTTAAAATAATGAAACCCCAAACTCAAAATTACACCTTAGGGAAAATTTTGACTAGGCTTGATCATATCCCCCTTCTAACTTTCACTGTTATGGCTGTAATGATGACTTCTTCAGCTAGTGCTCAGACCACAACATCTCATGAAATACTTATAATTATAATTTTAGTATCAACACTATATACCATAGTTTCATTCATAGTGGGAATAACTACTATTATTATAACATCTATTAGTCTTTCAAATATAGTAGTGAAAACTTAAGCTTTGGATACGCAAGCTCCATTTCTTGGCAATGCCATATCAACACCACGGGGAAATTTAATATGATTTTCATGACTATGTTGTGACTTGATTTTATTTTTATTAGGGATATTTTTTAATCTAAGAGTTATTTGGGTGGAAGACTATTATTTATAATTGTATTGTATACATATATGGTATGCATGAGTCTTGACACTCAATCTATTATTAGATGATGTAAATTTAGACTTTGCTTGTTTGACGATGCAACCCCTCGACAAGATACATATACTTGTATCCTCACAAATCCAAATGGAGGAAAATTTCGGTTATTAAGGTAAATATTATATTATACAAATTGTCTTGATGTAAAATTTGAATTTCCTCTCCAAATATGTGATTCATTGAATAAGTTCCATAATTATATTATTTTAGTGTTTGGGTTATGTAGAAGTGTTATTTGAAACAATTATTTATATAGTGTATTATCTAATTTGAATGCTTTATGTTTAAGAATTATAATATCCCTTTGTATATGTGTAATGTAAGTATTAAAAATGTAAAAATATTTGATTATGAGTACTAATTTCATTGTGTCTAATTCCCTCTATGAGCACCACCTCTAGTAGAGCTTAGCCTCCAAATCCTGCCCACTAAAATCAGCTCATCATAACCCAAGCCCACCTTATTAAATTGGCCTAAAAATAGTATCTCATTTGACCAAGCTTCACTTCCTTTAGAGGAGGTTACCAAATAAAAGAAACTAACAAGAAAGACTCTAAAAATATTTTATAAAGTTGGAAGGAGTGGACAATACAAAGGACCTATACAAAGGGATAACATAGACCATCCACTTTAAAATAATCACTCTCCTAGTAGTTGATAGCCACCTAAAAGTCCAACGACTAAATATTGGGCAAAAATTGTCAATAATATCATACCAGAACAACTTGGGGAGTGAATGAATAGTAGTAAGGATGCCAAGAAAAACAAAAGGAAGTGAACGAATCTAAAATTTGAGAATTCTAATAATTCTCACATAAATAAACTTTGGAGTGTTAAAGAAATAAATGGACTTCTCCCCATTGATACTTTGTCTCAATGCTACCAAATAGATATTTAGGACCTTCCTTAGGTTGACAACTTCTTCAACTCTATCCATACCCATTAGAGCCATGTCATCTAAAAACTGAAGATGGGATCGAGAGGGTCAATTACTACCACAAATCCAACCATGGATAAAGCCCAACTCCTCTCAAGATTTAATAAATATTCCTAATCACTCATCCATTAGAATAAACAAGTAGGGTGAGAGAGGATAACTTTTTCAAAGGCCCCTAGATGATCCAAAAGGATCTAAAGGCTCGCCATTGACAAGTGTCAAGAAAGAGGAAGAGGTGACACAACTCATAACCCAATCAATCTAGGTGTTGTCAAACCCAAAATCCCTTAGCATATTAAAGAGGAAAGCCCATTTAAACCAATCATAAATATTGTCCATGCCTAATTTAATAAACATCATATTCTCTTTGTAGGAATCCATATACTTAATAATTTTAGTTGTAATAAAAACCCCATCAAGAATATACCTGCTGGCAACAAAGCAACAGTGCTCCTCCAAACATAGCTTGCTTAGCCACATCTTGAGATGTTAACTTAGTAATTATCTTGTACATAACATTACATGTATTAATTATTTTAAAAATATCTAAAGAATTAGCTCCATCCCATTTTCAAATAAGAGAAATAAAAGTGTCATTCATGGCTCTTACCATTTACTTATTCTATTGGGATTCTTGGACAACCTCAAGAAGATCAAGTCTGATGACCTCCCATAACTCCTAAAAGAACTTATCTAGAGACCCATCTAGCCTAGGAGCTTTCCCCTTCTTTAAGTGAGACATAATTTCCTCTAGTTCCTTCAAAGAGATCAGCTTAAACAAAAATTCCTTCATTTTTCTAGTCACCAAAGGTGGGATATAGGAAAATATTAGATATTCATCTTCATTGGCAAGGGGAATCCTTAGAAAAAAATAAGAAAAGAACCAAGATTATTCTTGTGAAATATCCTAAAAAATTATAGTTGAACTCTCTTAGAGGTCCTAAGGGAAGAGATACTATTGCTCTATCTTCTATCTGGAATAGAATTGTGGAAAAAGGAAGTGTTCCTATCACCTTCCTAGATGTAATCAATGTGGGAATTTTTTTATATAAAATTTACTCTCATATATCCCATTCCTCCATCTCCTTCACTACAACAACTTCCATCTTTCTAGTTTCTTCAAAAAAACCATGGTCCTGAATTTGCCAAGTAATAGAGTCTTAGTGAGCTTGAACTATCTTCCTAGCCTAAAATACATTGAGAAAATAATGTGTATTCAAATTATTTTACATGTATTTAACATGTTGAAACCTATTATAGAAAGAGTACATATCATTACCATATACTAGTTTCCAAAAAAAACCATTAGCTAAGAACAAGATACTAAAGAGATGCATCCCAAAGCCACATAAACTAAAATCTAAATAAATGAATTTTAATATAATGAGAAAATCAAGATAAGATTTTGATCAACCAATGATCTAAATCTTGCAAGTCTAATATCTTAGATCTAGTTCTCCACCTATCACCAACCCAAAATCTAGACACCAAAAACCTATCCATCCTTTCTAGAATACTATCCTCCCCATTTCTCTTATTATTCTAAGTAAACATACCATTAGAGGGTATGATATTAACTATATTTAGGTGAGAAACATTTTACCTTAATATCTCTAAGGAGCAATCCAAATGGGCAACTCTAATTTGCTTCTACTCTAGAGAGTTGATAGCACTAAAATCCCCCACCAAAATCCATGGTAAATAAGGATCCAGACAATGTACATATCTAACATGAGACCATATTTGGGTCTTACTAGATAGTTTAGTAGGAGCATATAAATTATAAATAAGGATTCTCTCACTTGATTCCATACTAGAGGTATCTAGACAAATGTAATACCTATATGAGAGCCACCAAATCTGACTAATTCTACATAGATCCCATAAACAAACAACCCCACTAAAGCTACCTTGCACTACCACACAGTGACATTGACCTCTACCCCAGATCTTGCGAGAAAAATTCAACATGTTATCAATAGATAACTTAGTCTCTTGAAGGAAAACCAAATTTGGAGAGTGAACATGAATTAACTCATGAATAGCCTTTTGTCTACATATGTTATTTATACCCCTTACATTCCAAGAAATTACTATCATTAGGAAGGTTGGGAGAAGTGAGAATCAATGGTCCTCACTGATCTAGACTCCACTAACATTTCCCAAATTAAAATTACCTTTTTTTGGTCCTTCTTTTTACTAGCCTTTAGGGACTTCTCAGGAAACCCTTTTTAAATGGGATTTTGCTGTAAGCCCAAAATAGGAGAATAAGTCTTACTTTTACCCTATTCAGTAACACCCTTCTCACCACTAAGTTCAGAGCTAATATCCACATAACTCATGATCACCTATGGAACCAAAATTCCCCCTTTTCTCAATACTAGAGGGAGGTAGATCCATATCCATTCAGGCCTCCTAACCCTTTCATAGAGTCAAGATGGAAATTACATTTTATTGATCTCCATGGTATAACTCAATTATCATACCATTTGTAACCTATATGTCAAAGGGAACACCCTCTTCCTGATTCAACTCCTCTAGGGCATCAAACTTATTGAATGTATCCTCTTCCTACCTATCCCTAAGTGTTCTCTTTTTCCCCCTACCTCAATTATGAAGATTAACTAGAATAAAACCTTGCTTATTAGTAACCACTCCTTGCATGGGAGATTTACCTTTGTCTAGAATTTGGGTTAAATGAGAAGGAGCATTACCTAAATCAGAAGCAAGAACAAATTGGTGACACTTCCTCTGAAAATTACCATATTCTTGGCATAGCTAACATTGGAAAGGTAACACCTCATATTCCAATTATTGGGTCCAAGATAATGTACCAATACTCATATCTATAGACTATAGAAATATATTATTCAAATATATTTCAATTCACACCTAGGAAAAATAAATAACCCTTTTATTCAAAGTCTATTGTGAAGGACCAATAGGCTTTTAAAGATAAATAAAAATCATCTGTAATATGTCACTTCTCCAACACTCTAGCAGTAGACAGATGAGACAAACCCAAATAGGGATTTGAGATGGATGCTCTTTTATAGAGTTGAAATGTGAATGCCAAGGCTTAATAAAGAGACCCATATAATTGCAAAATTAATTCCCACATTCAAAGGCTTTATTCATGTCCACCACATAAGAATGTATACCATGAGGAAATTATTGGCTACCAACATTATGTCAAAATCCCCCTCATGGTTCTAAGTCTCCTAAACCAATAATATAGAAATGGTAGAAACACTCTCATCCCTATAAATTTTTATATCAACACATGGTTTCCATAATAATCTACATCCTTAGATATAGACTTAGGTGGAATCACCAAGACTAGATGATCTTAACATCTCTCCAAACACCCATTTACGTTTTACATTTTAAAAACTCCATTTTTAAAATATTCATCCCCATGTTTTTCCATGTTCAAGTGGTCCAACCCTCCTTCCATAGTTGGAGATGCATGATCTAACATACCTAAAACATCGCCAAGTATCATGTAAGGAGCAAAAACCAAATCCCCTACACACACTAAAAAATTTAAAAAGGATGTAAGAAATAATATAAACCCCTATGAAAATTATCAAGCAACAAATGTAAGGAGTATTCACACTCCCTAAAACCCATGCTCCTCTTAGCAACAATGGTAAATAGTAAATGAAGAGGTAATAAATGAAATAACCACTCTAGAAAACCCTACAACAAACCCCACACCATGTGGCTGAGGTAACCCAGGTTACATGAAACGAAGAAATAAATCTACCCTCCCTAGACCATAACACCTATAGATAATAAAACCCCCCAAATAGAATTATAGACCACTGAAAGTAACAAAAAGGGCTTGGTTAGGGTAACAAAATCACCATCATTCCATCTCCTTAAATTTTAAACCATCTACTTCCCTTTGACACCTAATTATGTTTGTATATTTTTTTTGATAACAATAACTAAAAATAAGCATCAATTTCTTGACTTATTTTCCAATCCATAGTGTAAGATCCTATTCACAAGGGTTTCATCTATCTTTTATTCAAAAACTTTTCTTCCTACTGTACCATTCTTGCCTTTTATGTTTTTTTATCCTGCCTAATTTAGTTTAGATTAACTCATCCAAACATCTCAAGTAAGTCTATATTCATGTCATATATAAAGGATCTAATGTAAATAAATTATCTTCTCTTTTTGGTTCCACCACTAGGTTGTTTACAAATCCAATACCCCCTAACCCATGCTTTGGAGTGAATATTCTTTCATCGATCTTAATATGTTAGAGGTTATGTCGTAAGATTCTCTGGTGTGCATAAAATGTACATGAAAAATGGTCAAGTATTATTTTAATGAATTAATATAAAAATATAAACACAAACAAGATAATTCTATAGATTTATGAAAAAAATTTGAATGTTTACAAAAATTATATGTGCTCTTAAATGCAAAAAATGGGTTTTCAAGGTATCTTACAAAAAACTTATGGTATATATTATCTCTCATAAAGTCACCAAGGCTGATAAAAAAAGGTAAAGTATATTATTAATATGCCACCACCAACTAACTTAAAAAAATACGATTCTTACAAGGTATAATTTATGAATTTTGGTGTTTAATTGCTTAATTCATTGATAAACCATTACCTTTCATGCATCAAAACCTGATAGTAAATTTATATGGGATGACATTTTTCAAAAAAGTAATATTTAACAAATACACTAGTACACATGCCTCCAACTCTAGATATATCATTACCCATGTATATCCCAACAACCAATGAGTCCTTAGGGGCCCTATGATCATAATATTGTGATGATCTCTATGAGTGTGGAATTTACTATATAAGTCATCAATTGGTTGATTTTGAATGAAAATATAATCTATTGGAAAAACTAGGTCTACCATTATTATTTTCTATAAAAAAATTATTGCATTATCTACTTAGTAATGATATCCATGTTATATTTAAAGAATATCAATTGAATTTTATGTAAAAAAAACCCACCTAATAGGTTATATAGCTAAATGGGTGATGCAACTTACAAAATTTTCTCTTAGGTTTATATCTTGAAAATCAGTAAAGGCTAATTTATAGCTTATCAACTAGCTATAAATCCATTTCCATATACTTTCCAAATTACTAAGGCTTTGCATTATGAATTAGTAACATATAACATATCAAATAATCGATAGAAAATGTTCTTTGATGGATCCATATGTATGACATGTGTAGGTGTAGGTATCATATTTTATACCCACAAAGGATAATACATACCACTTTATTATAAATTATTTTTATCTTTCACCAATAATATAATAGATTATGAGGCATCAATAATCGTATTATCAATAGCACAAGAAAATCATATAGAGAACATTTAGATTTTTAATGAGCCTCATTTAGTTATTAATCAAGTAACCAATCATTACTAAACTAAATAATATCATTTACTCAAATATAAATAAATGGTGGATATACTAAAAGAAACATTTGACACATTTTCTGTCAATAATATCCCATGTAAAGATAATCATCATGTAGATGCAATGGCTAGTATGAAATCCTTAATTCCTTTTGATATCAAATACCATTGTATATATTTTACAATACAACATATATGATAATATTCCATTACATCAAAAAATGGATGATTTAGTAGTTATTTCTTCTACATGAAAAATCTACAAATACAAATTGGTACACTGACATTTACAATTTCTTATATTACGCCCACATAATAGATTAATTACATAGAATTAAAAATGTAAGCTTGATAGACATGAGATTCATTATGTAATTATTATGAAAAAATTATTTAAAAAAAGTTTTTATTCAAAATTAATTTTATGCCTTAACAAAGATGAAGTGAAAATTTTACCTCTATAAATGCATGATAGTGAATGTGTGGGGAACTTCAACAACAAGTCCATGCCAAAAAAAAATTAAGATATGTTTACTATTAACCTAAAATGGAATAATATTGTATCAAAATTAATAAATTATATTTATAATGTTATAAATATATAAATTCAAATCATGTTCCATCTCATAAGTTACATCTAATTTTCTTAACATGGTGCTTTCTATTTATGGGGATTTGATTTAATTGGAAAAGTAGATCTAGTATCCATAGGTAGCCACAAATTCATAATCAAATATACAAAGGATTTTGTCAAATAGGTAGAGGCGATTCCAATTACATTCAACACAAGGGATGACATGTGGATATTATTAATGATCAATATTATTTCCCATTTCAACATACCTTCAACTATAGTTACTAATAATGGGTCATCATTTAAAAATAAAAAAGTGAAACACTCTCTCATAAAATACAAAATAAAATGCACCTTTTCTACACATCATTACCTATATGGTAATGGTGAAACAAAATTAGTAAATAAAACTAGTGTAAAAATAATTAGAAAAATAGTTGAATGATATAGTATAGATTGGCATTAGCAGATGGTGTATGCCTTATGTTCATACCGAAATAGAGTCAGTACACCTACTTGAACAACATTTTTTTCAATTTTTTTATGTTACATTGGTGTATATACCTATTTAAGTTAAAATCCCATAATTACATGTTTCTCTCAAGTATATTTTAAAATATATTGGCTATTGAGAAAAAATTGTTACATCAATTGAAATAATTGAGTGCAAAACATACATATGATATTAAACATTTACGGGTCTAAAAAGATCACATAAAATAAGAATATTAAAAAAAATTGGCCATGGGAATTAACTGTGGTTAATTTTATTAAAATAAAATCAAAAGAAGATGAATGCCAAAAAAATTGGTTTGGCCCTTTCACAATTATAGAAAAACTGGCAAAAAGAATTTATATCTTCACTACACTTGAAGTAAAATCTCTCAACAACCTAGTTAAAATCATGTATCCATGTATCACTTCCTTGAGTTTCTTTTTATTAGTTGATATTCTCTTTCTTTTGTAAATTTTAAATATGTTCCTTTTTTTTAGTCCCCATGACAATATATGTTTCTTATATTTGGACATTTAAATATATCATTCCATATAGTCTATGGCATTTGAATATGCCCCTTATTTTTGGTCTCCTTAGATCCCTCTTGTGTGATAATGAGTGATCTTGGTTATGTGATTTATTTTTTATGATCTTTTGTTCTTACTTTCTCAATGATAAAATGATGCATATCATGAATTTATTACATTTTATCACATACTAAAATATTATTTGATATATATACTCAGACATGTTACTCCAATATGGTATAAGAGTCATACACATTATATAATTATGTTATCTATTTGAGGTAAGGTAACTACCATATTATTATTCTATGGCCACAAAATGGGGGCATATCAATGGGAATATTTCCTAAAGACATGACAAAAAAATTATAAAATTATCAAAATTTTCATAATTTAATTATAGTTTACATGATTCAGATATATACTTGGCTTAGAGTCCTATATATTACACTATTTTTTACAAAATTAGGACAAATTTTCTCAAATTTGTGATCGATATTATATAAAAATACAAATCATAAGTTAAATTTTGATAGATTATTTAGATTGATATACATTATAGTTGTATATGACATGAGAATTCATGAAAAAATTCAAATACATATTCAAAATTATTCAAACATATTTCCTAAGAGGTATCGATACTTTAGCAAGAAATACAGTTTTCCCAAAAAAACAAAATTTTGATATTTTTATGTTTACATTAGTTGGATCCATCAATTATCATGGTTTAAATTCAACTCCTGCAATGGCTTAACACTACTTCCATTTTACAATTTTAGTTGGTTCCACCACTTGACTTGGATTTTATTGTACTATGACTTGAGTTATGAAATTAAGATATAATGATCCCAATGGTCATGTCACAACTCACCCTTGAACTAGATTGAGGGAATAATTAAATTCTAATCCCCTTATTTAAATCTCCAAGGATTAGTTTTAAACCTATATCAAATATAATGCTTTGAAATAAAGTATATCTATCAAGTTAAAGTACTATGGGGCAATGTGGTTGCATCGACACATATGTAATCCTTCATTGATCTCTTTATGTTCAATTAATTCAATTACGTAAAATTTTGTATTATATGCAATAATTTATATTATAACATACACTTTCTTATAGATCATACACCATCAAA
This sequence comes from Torreya grandis, assembly GCA_037957365.1. Taxonomy (NCBI): domain Eukaryota; kingdom Viridiplantae; phylum Streptophyta; class Pinopsida; order Cupressales; family Taxaceae; genus Torreya; species Torreya grandis. The sequence goes on from JARHVA010002210.1 coordinate 1,108,909, forward strand.
AAATTCAATGTCGACTCAGGTAAAGGTAAGTTGTGATATATGCACCCAAGTACACATTTATTTACTTTAACCTAGTAATTTTATTTTTATGAATTCATAGATTTATTGGGGAGGTGAATATAGATACTAAAATATGATTTATATAGAATATTATTCATATATACTTAAAAATTACCTATCTGAGATATACAACTCATTTATAAACCTCCTTGTTATTGAAAGGCTTTCATTTGCCATCCCATTATGCCTAATTATTTACATAATGGACTAACCCTATAATTTATGATGACCTAAATATGATACACTATATAGAAAGTTTAAAATATTGCTTATATCTTCCATTATATGTTTTATAAAATTAAAAACTTCTTAGCTTACTAGACATTTATGTCCCACATATGGACATTGGAATTGGCACAAGTGTCAGGATTCTTTTCAAGCATCCAACCCTCAAAGGTCATATAATTTTAAAATGTTATAAATCCAATGTGTTAGCTCATTTTTCCTATTTAACCATACCGTGAGATATTTTAAAAAGATATGGGATATTAAAAAAAATAATCCTACTAATTATTCATATAAAAAACTACTAATAAAAGACTTAATCAATTGCATAATTAAGTTATACTTCCTTGTTCTTATCTATTTTCATATCAATCATGGGAACAATCATATTACAGGTCTTCAACACTCAAAGAATAACCCATGAGTAGTATTTTTCATGTTACAAGGTAGATCATTGTATACCTTTTGATATAGTATATTTCACAATTTTACACACATAAGACAACACCTAGGGCATATATACATAAGTATGAGACCCTCCTTAGATTATTGGATATGTAGGAAATACTCTTTCACCAAGGGGTCCTTGAAGTCACCTCCTCATAGTGATTTTACTAGACCATTTTTTTAAAGGTATAACTATGTAATGTGAATAATTAGGGTTTCATCCATAAATAATATTTGATATCCTATGTGAATGAATAAAATACATCATAATAAAGTCATTGGAAAACACAAAAGGCTCCAAGTGGTCACTTTGTAATAAATTTTATATTTTTTACATTATAGTTATGCCAACATCGAAACAAAATCATTTAATTAAATATTTGATGGATGACAAAAGTGTTTATGCCTTTAAAAAAAATATTTTTAAAATCTTACAAATGGATCCAAATATTCCATCTACATGTTTCTGTAGAGTAAAATGTTTACTCTACGTTGCATTCCAATTTTTAGTCACGCGCTGCAAATTTTGTTCCCACATACCTTGGTCTTTAATGGCAAGGTTTAGAAATAGAACACGGGTTCTATTTCTCTCTTGATCAATTTGTTTCAATTTTTGGCTAAGTGTCAAAATCAAGTAGAAGCTACCAAGTGGCGTCGTCCGAGGCACCTTTCATTTTTCCTATAGGTTGGTCGGGACATGCCACGTGTTCATTAGAAACTTAGTAGAAAGCACCACATGTAAACATCCACATTTCATATCGTCACCCATGTTCCATTTATTTTTTAGCAAAGGTCTTCAACAAGCTAAGTATTAGGATGAGGTCAAATGTGCCAAGTGGCAATTGCGGAAGGCTCTGGATTGCTTTTGTAAAAGAAAGTGGAAGTCACCACATGTCAACATCCAAAATAAAGTAGTTCAATGCCTTAGTTAAATCATGTGGTTCAATGCCTTGGTTCAATAAGGTGGTTCAATGCCTTGGCTCAATATTTTTGGTTCAATACCTCGAGTTATGTGCAAATGGCGCGTAGTGTTGAATTGTTAAACCATTGAACCATTTTCAGTTCAAAAGAGCATCACAAAGATCAAAGGAGCATCCCAAAGACCAAAGGACAAGTGCCCTTTCATAGGGCAAGTAAGGTGCAATCAAACCATTCAAGCGGAGGCCGCCAAGTGTCATCAACTGAGCCCCTTTCTACTCTATTCTCAGAAGCAGCAGTAGACACCACATATCTTACCAGAAGTAGTGGAAGCCGCCATGTGTTGACATCTGAAAGATCTTTTTCAAAGTTTCATTGCTAAATAAATACTATGGTGGGTCCCAGGTTTTATTTTTGAAGTCTACGGAAGCTGCCATGTGTCACCATCCATAGGAGACTAGCATGCATCTTGAACACTTCCACAGCATAGAAAAAAGCAGTGGAGTTTGCCACCTATCTCCATGCCCCTTTTAAAGGTTACTCAGGAAAGAAATGCAGTGAGTCTTATTTCTTTAAGTCATTAAGTATCAAAGAAGCAAATTGTGACAAGTGTCAGAGGTGGAACATTCCTGAGTAGGATATAGTAAGAATATAGGGAAATCAGAAAGTGCCACATGTCTTCGATAAAAGTTGCAGAAAGCACCAAGTGTCATTCTCCAGTGTCTCCTATGAAATAAGCAATTTTTTAGGAAATTGACTAAGTGTCCTATTCTATTTCAATAAAATAGAGGGTCTTATATAGACACTTCCAACTCAGTTTGAGTTCAATTTGGGCCGTAAGTTTAGGAATGCACATACAATCTAGAGGGAAACTCAGTGAGAGTTATTTCCAGTAGATGAAGCAGTTCACCTGGTATATTTTTGGGGCCTGCAAACATTGAAATCATCATCTATTTGTCCCCTATGAGATAAAGGTAGAATTTATAGTTGCATGGGAAAGGAGGTGGTGGAATGAGAGATCCGAGGCTATAAAAAGGAGTGTAGGGATCATCATCAAAAGGGGAGGAAAAAAGAGAGAATTTTATGAGAAAATTATTAGACTTTCTAGAGTTGTGATTAGGAATATCATTTGCCTTTATTCTATTTTATTAATTTGTAAAGTTTATGTAACTGTGCATGTTTTTGTGCCTTTTATATGGATGAAGAATTAAGGAGAAGACAGAGTTCTGTGCCTTTGTTGATGTTTTCATGTATCATTACGAAACTAGTCTAAGTTGTGAGCCTCTATTTCTATTGTTTCTATCTTTTACATTAATCATGCCTCATCTACTCATTAATGTAATTGAATCTTACATATAGTTTTTTTTGTGCTTAGGATTAAGGATCAAAATTACATTCAGGTGCATCGCCATAGTTAGATTTTCTTTCTTTGCATTTGCGTTTCTATTTAAATTTCCTATCCCTTTTCCCCAAATACTTGAAATAAAGAAGTGACCAACTTCTTAAAAATATGGAGGTTGTTTCAAGTCACATGTCCCACATCTTGAAACTTCCCATTGTTGGTGTCTGAAACAAAGTGCAATTTTGAACATCAATAGTTTTTGGCACGCCCAGTGGGACCAGTCTTGAAGTTTCTTTCAAGATTATATGAACCAGAGAGCTACAAGGAGTCAAAGATATGGACCAGTCACCAGATCACAATCTACTACAAATCTAGGTATTCTTTTGCCACCTTTGGTAACAAGTCCAAGCAGAAGAGCTAACCAGTTTGTACCAATACCAAGAGCAAATATGGGAGCCCCTATACCCCCAAGAAATTATGCAAGCTGGAACACTGGTAGTCCCTTAATCCTCCCAACACCACCAGCCATTTGGGATCCTATCCTAGTGAATGCCCTAAAGCTCTACCCAAATTCAGTGGGCAAGACTCTAAAACACTTGCAAAACATCTTCAAGATGTATCAGATGTCTATGCTATACATGTTGTCACACAGGAAAATGTGGCCATAAGATTATTAACAACTTCTTTTAAAGGGAAGGCTCTAGAATGGTATTGGTCTTTGACCCCAAATACCATATCTACATGGGATCATCTTGGAGATCTATTCTTTGAAATATTTGTAGAGAAGGGTGATAAGTCTTCTTTGTTACAACAGTTAATCACCATTCAAAGGGGACCACAAGAAGCCATGACTCACTTCAATTCTAGATTTCAAAAGACTTGGGATAGAATCCCTGCTATAGCTAGACCATTACCAGGTATGGCCATAGTGTTTTATCTCAAGGCTTTGAATTCAGATATATCTATTAGGATTCAGTCACTTGGAAGACACACTTTGCAAGAGGCTTATGAATATGTGATCAGAGCTGAGAATCATTTAATAGATGTTGTAAACTTACCTCCAAGTCCTCCCATGCCCATGTTCCCAAAAATTTCCTTGCCATTACCTCAAGAAGTTCCTATATTGGTAAGCCCACTTGTGTCTATGTACACTTACCCTCAACCATCTGTGAAAGAACCTGTCCCTGCATAGTTATCTGAGATGGATGATATCAATAATATCCTAAGGACGTTTTCCAATGAGCTGATCAATATAAAAACATAAAAGAATACTTTTTCCAAGCCTCCTTATCAAGGATATCAAGGAAACACATTTTCATCCCAACCAAACCAATATCAGGGTCCTCCAAAATAAACTAACCATCATCCAACAAATTAATTGGTTGCAGTTCCCACACCCTCATAGACTATTCCTCCCAACTCAGATAGGGAGATGGTTCTAGGGAAAAATAATTATGTGGATGATACTAATGCATATTGTTTCCCTTACAATAATGCTCATACACCTAGAGATTTTCCTAGGGGTAATCTACAACAAAGGGTGGCAGAGCAAAGAAGAATGGATGCTCAGTTTGCCAGTTCTAGTGACAGTCAAGCCTACCAGTCTTTTGGTATGTAAAATTTAGTCCTAGTGGCTCATATGCAAGGAATGTCCTTCCAACAAGAGGAAGAAATAGCCTTGGAACATGCTTTGTTCTCATGGGTTGAAGATGAAGAATCAATTTTCTTGAATGAAGCATCTACCTCCCAAAGACTAGTGGTGCAATCTGATTATTACACCAGATCAAAAAGGAGAATAGTGGAATAGCCTGAGATTGTAAATGGTCAAGTCATGAATAATCCTCCATTTCAAGGATAAAGAAACACTGCTATCAGACAAGAAGTGCCTCATCCAGTGCAAAATCAAGGGACTCCTACCCAAATTCAAGAAAAAACAAGATATCCTTACGTTAAACAAACTCAATCTTTGAGACTGATAGATGTAGTGGATCAGTTAAAGAAGACTCCAGCACAAGTATCAATATGGGATATATTGGCTATTATTGAATAGAAGACATTAATACAATAAGCTCTGCAAGGCCAAGCAGTGTCCAAAGGTACTGTTACCAAAGAAGGACCTACTAGAAAATAAAAGCTCATAGATATAGTTCCTCTGAAGACAACATCCTTTGTGAACTATGCAACACAAGTAAGTAAATCCAAACCAGAGCCTTTCTATTTGACTCTGATAGTTGGAAAGAAACTCTTGCATAATGCATTGATAGATTCAAGAGCTAGTACTATAGTGATTCCCAAGTAAATAGCTGATGCTTTGAAAATAAAATATGAACTACTTACAAAAGGAGTTATGCATCTAGATGGCAAAATAGGAAGAATTAGACAACTCCCATTGCAATTATATACTTGTCCCATTATAATTGTCAACCAAAATGTAGTAGTCATAGATATACCTCATGGTTTTTGTTTATGTTTATCTAGAGAATTTATGGCAAAAATAGGAGGATATATGTCTCTTGATTGGTCTCACCTCATCCAGAGAACCAGATACGGTTCGAAGATGAAAATTCTATTTGAACCACTATAAGAAAGATCATATCACCAATGAACCAACATCAAAATTAGAGGTAGATCATGCTATGTTAAATAAGGAAGAAAAGATTTTTATTGAAGAGTTAGGTGACTAGACTGAGCATGATCAAGAGGAAGAAAATAACCAGTTATTGGCTATGATGCATAGCGACCCATATGCAAACTATGACTCTACTAGTCTGGGCACATATGTCATTTTTGATGAGGACTATGAAATCCCAAATATTCTAAGGGAAGAGGCAACAATAACTCAAAATTTAGAAATCTAGACCTTAAATTTTGATGGGGCTAGAAGTAAGCATGGTACTGGAGCAAGAATTTGTCTTACTGCTCCAAATGGTGATAAAATTTTAAGGGCTATCCATTTCCAATTTGCTTGTACTAATAATGATGCTGAGTATGAATCTTTAGTACATGGACTCCTGTTAGCCAAGAAAAGGGGGATAAAGAACCTAATAGTTAAAGGAGATTTAGAATTAGTGGTAAAACAAACTAGAGAAAAGGTAGCAGCCAAAAATGTAAGGATGAGATCCTATAGACAGGATTTTGGACTTAATAGAAGATTTTGAAGCTTTCAATATTGAGATAGTCCCTAGGAGTCAAAATTATGAAGATGATAGGATGGCCCAGATTGGCTCACAGTTTAATCTAACAACTAGCCTATTAATTAACAATGAGTCAGTAAAATTTATAGTGAGGTCGACTATTCCAGACAATGATGAGAATTGGCGAGTATTTAAAAATGATGCCTAGGTAGTCTCATTCTTACAAAAATTAGATGAGTTTATTGATCAGTTACAAACCAAAATTGAGGAAGCATATGTGGATCAAATTATACAATTGAAGACTAATAAGCTCTCCAAGGGCTTGATCACTTTAGAAAACTTATTTGATCCAGAGGATGTAAGCCTGGAGAAGAAAAGGTTCCAAGTAGACAAAGCAGATTATTCTAAAATAGAGGTGAGTCAAGGGAAAAAACTAAAAGTTGGGAATTCTACAACTCAAGTGGAAAAAGAAAGAGTAATTGAATTGTGCACAAAATATGATAGAGTCATAACCTAGAGCTATGAAGATGTTCATGGATACAATAAAGACATCATTCAGCACACCATAGAACTGAATAAAGGATCTAAGCCCATCAAGTAGAAATAGAGGCCAGTAAATCCAAAGATTGAGCCTCTAATGGTAGATGAGCTGGAAAAACTTTTAGAATCCAAAATAATTTTTCCAATCAAGCACTCAACCTGGGTATCAAATCTAGTACCAGTTAGGAAAAAGAATAGAGATGTAAGACTGTGTGTAGATTTTAGAGATCTAAATAGAGCATCTCTTAAAGATCACTATCCCTTTCCCTCCGTGGAACAAATTCTAGAAATTATGACTGGATCAGAGAGATTTGTTTTGCTAGATTGTATCTCTGGATACAATCAGATTTGGTTGGCTGATGAAGACTAGTACAAAACTACTTTTACTACCAAATGGGGAACATTTGCATACGCTAAGATGCCATTTGGCCTGTCAAATGTAGGAGCCACCTTTAAAAGAGCTATGGATGTAGCCTTTGGGGAACTTATAAATAAAATCTTCCTGGTTTATTTGGATGACATCACTATTTTTTCAAAAAATGTTGTTGATCATTTTGATCATTTAGAATCTGTCTTTAAGAAATGTCAAGATTTTGGAATATCACTGAATCCCCAAAAATGCATCTTTGATGTGCCTCAAGGAAAATTATTGGGACATATAGTGTCTAAAGAAGGAATTTCCATAGATCTTGAAATAATTGTAGCTATAATGAACCTACCTCTTCTAGTAAATAAGAAGGTAGTTTAGTCCTTCTTAGGAAAGATTAATTTTGTCAGTAGGTTCATATCTGATTTTTTAGGCTTGGTGAGGCAAGTGACACTCTTGCTAAAGAAATATCTGATTTTAAAATGGACTACAAAAGGAAGGCAAGCCTTTGAAGAGGTCAAGAGGGATATCTCAATGGCCCTAGTACTGAAAAACCTAGATTTTTCCAAGTCTTTTGTAATATATGTCTATGGAGGAGAATTAAGCATTGCTTCTATCTTGACACAAAAGGATGATAAACAGGAGGGAGAACACCCAATAGCCTTTTTCTCAAGAACTCTTAAGGATTATGAAACTAGATACAACTTTGTATAGAAACAAGCATATGCCATAGTAAAAGCCCTCAAGAAATTTAGGCATATGGTATCAGGGAGCAAAATTTTGGTACTTGTAACTCACACAAGCATTATAGAATACATCATGGAGGGAGAAATCATTGAAAAAAGAGCTAACTAGATTACTAAGATCCTTGAATATGATGTAGAGGTCAGACCCACCAACTTAGTCAGAGGCAGGGGTTTGTGCCAATATATGACCCAAGGGCTTTAAAAGATGGTACCTGAAGAGGTAGATAAAGAAGGAGAGACAGAGACGGTGTTAAAGATACAAGAGGTTGATCAGGAATCTTGGGTCACAAGCAAGATTCATTTTATGAAGTATGGAAATTATCTAAGAGAAATCCCTCTAAATAAGAGGAGATACTATAGGGTACATGGAGTTCATTTTGTTTTAATTAAATGTGTCCTTTTTAGAAGAAATTTTGATGGTAAATTGTTAAGATGTGTGGAATAGGCTAGGGTTAAGATAATACTACAAGAGATGGAATATCAGGGGGGATTTTTCTACAAAGACCATAGCCATAAAGATAAGTGAGGTAGGATATTTCTAGCCTAATTTATTTATAGATTGTCATCAACTAGTTAAAAAATACGAATCCTGCCAATATTACATGGGGATGAGGAGGAATGCAGCAATGCCCCTTAGTCTTATAATTTTTGATGAACCTTTTGCTCAATGGGGTCTTGAATTCATTGGAATGATAAATCCAATGTCTAGTATGGGTCATAAATGGATATTAACTGCCATTGATTATTTCACCAGATGGATCGAGGTAGTCCCACTCAAAGAAGCAATAGAAAATGTGATCCTAGATTTTCTAGGAAGTATCACCACTCACTTTGGGGCTCCTCACACCATAATTTCCAATAATGCTAAAGCATTTTTGGGGTCTAAAGTATCTAACATTACATTGAAACATGGAATATATCTGAAAACTTCATCTAACTATTACCCTCAAGGTAACGGTTTGGCAGAATTGACTAACAAGAACTTGATTAGACTCATCAAAAGAGTAGGGGCCGATCATCACAAAGAATGGCATAAAGTGCTTAATTTAGCACTATGGGCTGATAGAATCATGCCTAAATAGGTGTTCAAGATGTCCCCATATGAGTTGGTATATGGAAAGATAGCTATAATTTCCCTAAGCTTGGAGATCCCTGCTCTCTAGTTGATCAAACAAATAGAAATTGAGGAAAATGGCCCCATGCAAGTTAGGCTTGTAGAGCTTTTAGAAGTTCAGGAGAAGAGGGATACAACCCATGATTCATTAATTAAGAATCAGGGAATGGTTAAGAACTATTTTGATAAAAGGAATTCAAATCCTCATTTTGATGTAGGCTCAATTGTTTTGAAATGGGATGCAAGAGCCACCAAGTTCGGCCAGCATGCTAAATTTGAAGCATTATGGACTGGTACGTATAAAATTCATGCATGCAAGTAGAAGAATTCATTCGAGCTAGAATCAATGGAAGGAGAACCTGAAGAGATTCTTGTAAATGGAATCTATTTGAAGCATTTTAGTTAACTTGGGTCTCTAATGTATTATAGTTAGATAGTTTCCCATTCCCATATTTTTTTCCTGCTATTCTTTTCCCACTTTTATTTTAAATAAGTGTTTTTAAACATAGAGTCAGTGGCTCAGAAAGTTTTAAAATATTAATAAATATGGCAAAGGGTTCATAACAGTTATCAAAGAAAGGACATAGATATGGAAGGAGCATCATTTTCACAACAAGGAGCTAGGATTTATGAATCCCTTGATAGATTTTTGGCAAGTAAGTCATATGCTTCAGCTCTCACACAACAATTGAAAGCCTATTTAAGGACAAAAATTCTAGAGGTTGGTCAGGCAAGTGACCCAACAAAAGTAAAGGATTATGCGAATGGAATCATGGACCCAATCTTGCAAAGAGCTAGCAATAAAACCCTCAGAGAAGGGGCACATCAAAGGTGCCTTCAGAGGGTTAGAGCAAGGCAATATGAGACATTTGGCATGAGGATATGGATCTCATAACTGGCACATTTCCTTGTCCCAACTATGCATCTATGCCCCAACTTGGTTGAATTATACACATATTGGCTCCATGCACCCTCATGCACCATTTAGTAGGGTCCGTTCATGGTACAAATCACACTGCAGGCTATCAGATATATGTTAGCCCTACACCATGATAGTACCAAAATGTTTCCCACTATTGCTAAAATGCAAAGGATGTGGGCTAACATCAATACCCAGTTAAGGTTATTAAGAACCAAATTGCAAATGGGCGATGACAACACTACTGTGCCCACACTCCCTGTAACAAGAGCCTAATTTTCACAAGTTAGCCAAGATGTACTATCCATGATGGCTATCATCTTTGGCATGAGAGATGATATGGTAGTTTATGTAGAGAAAATGGCTATCTTCTTTAGGTTGAAGACCATCGACAAGACCCAGGAATATCGGCTTGACTTTTTAGAGCAAATTGCTTTTTCAATGGTGGAGAAACTAGCCTAGTTCAAATGAAAATGAGTGTTTAGGTACTCTTCTTATTTGTTTCACCTCATGATATATCAGAATACTAACGTCTACACCCAACATATGCATCTAGACATGTATGACCTAAGTTTTGATCTCCAAAGCACCATTCTTGTGTCTGCATGGACACATATTTTGTTAAGAACTAGTGACCCATATGATTTCTGGGAACTCTTTATTACCCCTACTCTTTGGCACCTCAACCCCAAACTAATCATGAATAGATTATTTCCTAGTGTTTCAAACCTCTTGGATAGTTACTCAATTTTGTGTGACTTCTACGTTGGATCCCACCATACGATTATAAGAGTTCATGGGTTTTATGGGGAACCAACGTTGCTACCAAAGATTCTAAATCTAAGGTTAGCATTATTAGAGGTCACCAGGCAAGTGTCAATAGTAGACAATGAATATGGTTCTAGGAAATGGAAGAGGAGGATGTATGATCTCTCGTGGATGGTAGGCAACATAGTTTTAGAAACTAGGGACGCTAAAATTTTCCTACTTTGAAAGATAGCCTTTCTAGGGTTCCTATTAGTTGAAGATAAATGGGTATGTGACCTGAATGGTTACACAGCTTCCTAGATAAAGACTAACAGGGTTGCAACCAAGATTGCACATGAGGGCCACCATTTTTGGGAGACTAGGAGAAACCCTATAGAAGATGCTCCTATTTTTTATGTTAAATTAACTGATTTGCCCACTCTACAAAATAGACAATGGGAAACTTTCTATGTTAAGCAGAGGGATTATGATCCCATAGTCAGAATGACTTCTAGGTTGAGAAGAGCATTGAAGAATAAAGATTGGGATGTGGAGAAGATAGAATCCTATTAGAAGCATAGTTAGGAAATTTCTCAAACCACCCATTCTTTCAAGAATGTGGACATAGATGAGAGGTGGGAAGAACTATCAGATGAGTGCCATCTCTCCCCTACATCTAGCCCAGAGACAACTAATTTTCCAACATGAAGTATAGAGTAGGAAGCCAGGCCAAGCCAAGTGCCACAAATCTCAGAACAAACTACAGCTGTAGCAACTATGTCAGTTTGGCCCTAACCTCTCAGCATCTTGGAGAAACAAAAGAGTGTGGTTCATTCACCAATAAAAGCTTCCCCATCATCAGAATTCATTGAAGTTCCCAGTTCTCCACAAGCATCACTGATGGTAGTAGTAGATGTAGAAAGAGAGAGAACACAGCTAGTGGAAGAGACACCCAAGAAATGAATGTAGGTGCAGTTTCAGTTGGCTATGGAAGAGAAGATAGACACCCAACAACACCAATTACAGAGTGTCATAATTGCTCCTCAGGTAAGTATCATTCCTCCTCTTTCTTAATCTATTTCTTCTCCTATTGGCATGATGATCTCATTTAGCCAGATAACATTCCTCACCACTTCTATTTTTTCCATATCTCACTTCGCCCCATCTGTGCCACCTCAAGTTTTAACATTACCCCATTTCTCCCCCTCTATTCCCAAAAAAATTTCCCCTCATATTACCCATAGCCAATAATTGGCTAATCAATACGGTCTACCATAGGGACATCCTTTTGTGGGTGGGCATAGTACCTCTCCTTTTACCTTCCTAACCTAAGTAGATGCTGCATGGAAGGCAAGGGAAGCCTAAAGAGAGAAAAGGAGGATGAAGGAAAATAAATCACTGGCTACAACACATCTACGGTCACAATTCAACCCAATTTAACAATAATTGATGGTGACCCATTTGTCACCAAATGTCATCAAGCCAGATGAGCAGATGTAGCCTAAGGATTACACAATGGATGCAGTGGCCATTAACATGTCCCTTTTCAGACCCTAGGATAGAATTGTGTTTTTGATCGAATCCACTTCTATAGTTACTGAAGACTATTTGAAGACATCGAAGAGGCTACAGAAGATGGAGGCTGATATGGCCAAAGGGAAGGAAAATTGTAATAGTTTGACCATAGAAATTGATAGAAAAGATAATGAAATAGAAAATCTAAATAAATAGTTACAAGAGGCTATTTCTCTTCAGATTCACCAGGTAGTCCATGCCCAAAATTATTATTTAAAGGTAGAGCTCACGTAGATAAAGGCTACAGTGGGGACCCTGAGGTGGGAAAAAGTAGAATGACAACACAAGCTGCTAACTCAATAGAATAATACTACGGCCATTCAATCCTAGTTCCAAGCGGAGCAACAAAAAGTGGCACAACTGACACTAGAGCTGGCTAATATGCCAAGCAATGTCAAAGTGATAAAATTGGTAAAAGAGCTCTACAAATCAATGTGGAAAAGAATCTCCTCAGATATTATTTAGCTATTTTTTCAAAAAATGTTGTTGATCATTTTGATCATTTAGAATCTATCTTTAAGAAATGTCAAGATTTTGGAATATCACTAAATCCCAAGAAATGCATCTTTGGTGTGCCTCAAGGTAAATTATTGGGACATATAGTGTCTAAAGAAGGATTTTCCATAGATCCTGAAAGAATTGTAGCTATAATGAACCTACCTCTTCTAGTAAATAAGAAGGTAGTTTAGTCCTTCTTAGGAAAGATTAATTTTGTCAGTAGGTTCATATCTAATTTTGCAAGCTTGGTGAGGCCAGTGACACTCTTGCTAAAGAAAGATCTGATTTTCAAATGGACTACAGAAGGAAGGCAAGCCTTCAAAGAGGTCAAGAGGGATATCTCAATGGCCCCAGTACTGAAAAACCCAGATTTTTCCAAGCCTTTTGTAATATATGTCTATGGAGGAGAATTAAGCATTGCTTCTATCTTGACACAAAAGGATGATAAACAGGAGGGAGAACACCCAATAGCCTTTTTCTCAAGAACTCTTAGGGATTATGAAACTAGATACAACTTTGTAGAGAAACAAGCATATGCCATAGTAAATGCCCTCAAGAAATTTAGGCATATGGTATCAGGGAGCAAAATTTTGGTACTTGTAACTCACCCAAGCATCAGAGAATACATCATGGAAGGAGAAATCATTGAAAAAAGAGCCAACTAGATTACTAAGATCCTCAAATATGATGTAGAGGTCAGACCCACCAAGTTAGTCAGAGGTAGGGGTTTGTGCCAATATATGACCCAAGGGCTTTAAAAGATGGTACCTGAAGAGGTAGATAAAGGAGAGATAGAGACGGTGTTAAAGATACAAGAGGTTGATCAAGAATCTTGGGTCACAAGAAGGATTCATTTTATGAAGTATGGAATTTATCTAAGAGAAATCCCTCAAAATAAGAGGAGATACTATAGGGTACAAGGAGTTCATTTTGTTTTAATTAAACATGTCCTTTTTAGAAGAAATTTTGATTGTAAATTGTTAAGATGTGTGGAACAGGCTGAGGCTAAGAGAATACTACAAGAGATGCATCATGGAATATCAGGGGGGTATTTTTCTACAAAGACCATAGCCATAAAGATAAGTGAGTTAGGATATTTATAGCCTACTTTATTTGTAGATTGTTATCAACTGGTTAAAAAATGCCAATCCTGCCAATATTACATGGGGATGAGGAGGAATGTAGCAATGCCCCTTAGTCCTATAATTGTGGATGGACCTTTTGCTCAATGGGGTCTTGACTTCATTGGAATGATAAATCCAGTGTCTAGTATGGGTCACAAATAGATATTAACTACCATAAATTATTTCACCAGATGGACCGAGGTAGTCCCACTCAAAGAAGCAATAGAAAATGTGATCCTAGATTTTCTAGGAAGTATCATCATTTGCTTTGGGGCTCCTCACACCATCATTTCCAATAATGCTAAAGCATTCTTTGGGTCTAAAGTATCTGACTTTACATTAAAACATGGAATATATCTAAAAACTTCATCTAACTATTACCCTCAAGGTAACGGTTTGGTAGAATTGACTAACAAGAACTTGATTAGACTCATCAAAAGAGTAGGGGCCAATCATCACAAAGAATGGCATAAAGTGCTTAATTTAGAAATATGGACTGATAGAATCATGCCTAAATAGGTGTTTAAGATGTCCCCATATGAGTTGGTATATGGAAAGACAACAATAATTTCCTTAATCTTGGAGATCCCTGCTCTCCAGTTGATCAAACAAATTGAAATTGAGGAAAATGGCCCCATGCAGGTTAGGCTTGCAAAGCTTTTGGAAGTTCAGGAGAAGAGGGATATAGAGCATGATTCATTAATTAAGCATCAGGGAATGGTTAAGATCTATTTTGATAAAAGGACTTTAAATCCTCATTTTGAAGTAGGCTCAATTGTTTTGAAATGGGATGCAAGAGCCGCCAAGCCGGGTGAGCATGCTAAATTTGAAGCATTATGGACTGGCCTGTATAAAATTCACACATGAAAGCACAAGAATTCATTCAAGCTAGAATCAATAGTAGGAGAACATGAAGAGATTCCTATAAATGGAATCTATTTGAAGCATTTTAGTTAACTTGGGTCTCTAATGTATTATAGTTAGATAGTTTTCCATTCTCGTATTTTTTTCCCGTTGTTCTTTTCCCACTTTTCTTTTAAGTAAGTGGTTTTAAACACAGAGTCGGTGGCTCAGAATGTTTTCAAATATTAATAAATTCTTCAAATTCTTGAAGCATTGAATGTTTCCCAAATATTTAGAAATCTCTAAGGTGCCTTGTGCGGCCACTTGCATAACGTGTCTATCTCATTGTCCCAAGAAGATTGAGCAGGATTCACTAATGGTTGTCTGAGTTTAATGCCTTTTGAGACTTGATAGGTCCATAAATACCTTTTATCAAGAGTTAATGTTTACAAACTCTTAAGCATTCTTGCATCTATGAGAAAATATCCTACTACATGCAAAAAATTTAGCACCTAGTAAAGTTAATTTAGTGAGAGTGTTTTTGTTTGCAAAGGGTTCATACCAGTTATCACAGAAAGGACATAGATATGGAAGGAGCATCATCTTCACAATAACGAGCTAGGATTTATGAATTCCTTGATAGATTTTTGGCAAGTCATATGCTTTAGCTCTCACACAATAATTGAAAGCCTATCCAAGGACCAAAATTTGGGAGGTTGGTCAGGCAAGTGACCCAACAAAAGTAAAGGATTATGCAGATGGAATCGTGGACCCAATCTTGCAAAGAGCCAGCAGTAAAACCATCAAAGAAGGGGCACATCAAAGGTGCTTTTAGAGGGCCAGAGCAGGGTAATATGAGACATTTGGCATGAGGATATGGACCTCATAACCGGCACATTTCCTTGTCCCAACTATGCATCTATGCCCCAACTTGGTTGAATTATGTGCAGACTAGCTCCATGCACCCTCATGCACCATTTAGCAGGGTCCTTTCATGGTACAAATCACACTACAGGCTATCAGAGATATGTTAGCCCTACACCATGATAGTACCAAAATGTTTCCCACTATTGCTAAAATGCAAAGTATGTGGGCTAACGCCAATACCCAATTAAGGTTCTTAAGAACCAAATAACAAATGGGTGATGACAACACTACTATGGCCACACTCCCTACAGCAAGAGCCCAATTCACACAAGTTAGCCAAGATGCATTGTCCATGATGGCTTTCATATTTGGCATGAAAGATGATATGGTAGTTTATGTAGAGCAAATGTCTATCCTTTTTAGGTTGAATACCATTGACAAGACCCAAGAATATCGGCTGTACTTTTTAGAGCAAATTGCTTTTTCAATGATGGAACAACTGGCCCAGTTCAAATCAAAAGGAGATTTTAGGTACTCTTCTTATTTGTTTCACCTCATGCTATACCATAATACTGACCTCTTCACCCAACATATGCATTCTGGACATGTATGACCCAAGTTTTGATCCCCTAAGCACCATTCTTGTGTTTGCATGGACACATATTTTGTCAAGAACTAGTGACCCATATGATTTCTGGGAACTATTTCTTATCCATGCTCTTTGGCACCTCAACCCCAAACCAATCATGAATAGATTATTTCCCAGTGTTTCAAACCTCCTGGCTAGTTTCCCAATTCTGTGTGACTTCTACTTTTAATCCCACCATACAATTATAAGAGTTCATGGGTTTTATGGGGAACCAATGTTACTACCAAAGATTCTAAATATTAGGTTAGCATTATTAGAGGTCACCAGGAAAGTGTCAGTAGTAGACAATGATTATGGTCCTGGGAAATGGAAGAGGAGGATGTATGATCTCATGTGGATGGCAGGCAACATAGTTTTAGAAATTAGGGACGCTAAAATTTTGCTGCTTCGAAAGA
Organism: Torreya grandis; assembly: GCA_037957365.1. NCBI lineage: Eukaryota > Viridiplantae > Streptophyta > Pinopsida > Cupressales > Taxaceae > Torreya > Torreya grandis. Next base: position 1,125,419 of record JARHVA010002210.1, read on the forward strand.
TAACCTTTTTGGGGTTCCTGTTAGTTGAAGATAAATGGGTATGTGACCTGAATGGTTACATAGCTTCCTAGATAAAGACTAACATGGTTGAAACTAGGATTGCACATGAGGGCTGACCTTTTTGGGAGACCAAGAGAAACCCTATAGAAGATGCTCCTAATTTATATCTTAAATTAACAGATTTACCCCCTCTACAAAATATACCATGGAAAAATTTTTACATTAAGAAGAGGGATTATGATCCCAAATTCAGAATGACTTTTGGGTTGAGAAAAGCATTAAAGAATAAATATTGGGATGTGGAGAAGATAGAAGCCTATTGGAAGTATAGGTAGGAAATTTCTGAAACCACCCATTCTTTCAAGAACATGGACACAGATGAGAGGTGGGAAGAATTATGGGATGAGTGACATCTCTCCCCTGTATCTAGCCCAAAGACAACTAATTTTTCAACATGAATTATAGATTAGGAAGCTAGGCCAAGCCAAGAGCCATAAACCTCAGAACAAACTACAACTGTAGCAATTGTGTCAGTTTGGCCCCAACCTCTCAGGATCTAGGAGAAATAAAAGAGTGTGGTTCATTCACCAACGAAAGCTTCCCCATCATTAGAAGTCATTAAAGTTCCTAGTTCTCCACAAGCATCATTGATGGTAGTAGAGGATGTGGAAGGAGAGAAAACATAGCTAGAAGAGGAGACACCCATGAAATGAAAGCTGGTGTAGTTTCAGTTGGCTATGGAAGAGGAGACGAACATCCAACAGCACCAATTACAGAGTGCCATAATTGCTCCTTAGGTAAGTATCATTCCTCCTTCTCTTTCTCAGTCTATTTCTTCTCCTATTGGAATGATGATCTCATCTAGCTAGATAACATTCCTCACCACATCTATTGTTCCCATCTCTCACTTCACCACTTTTGTGCCACCTCAAGTTTTAACATTACCCCATTTCTCCCCCTCTATTCCCAAAAAATTTTCCCCTCATATTACCCATATCCAACAATTGGCTATTCAATACGGTCTACCATAGGAACATTATTTTATGGGTGGGCACATCACCTCTCCTTCTACATTCTTGAGCCAAGAAAATGCTATGTGGAAGGCAAGGGAAGCCTGAAGAGAGAAAAAGAGGATGAAGGAAAATAAAGCACTAGCTACAACACATCTATGGTCATAATTTGACCCAATTTAGCAATAATTGATGGTGACCCATTTGTCACCAAATGTCATCAAGCCAGCTGAGTAGATGCAGCCTGAGGATTACACAAGGGATGCAATGGCCATTAACATGTCCCTTTCTAGACCCCGGGATAGAATTGAGCTATTGACCGAAACCACTTTTGTAGTTATTGAAGACTATTTGAAGATATTGAAGAGGCTACAGAAGATGGAGGCTGATTTGGCCAAAGAGAAGGAAAACTGTAATAGTTTGACCACAAAAATTGATAGAAAAGATAGTGAAATAGCAAATCTGAATAAATAGTTGCAAGAGACTATTTCTCTTCAAATTCACCAAGTAGTGCATGCCCAAAATGATTCTTTAAAGGTAGAGCTCACGTAGATAAAGGCTACAGTGGTGACCCTGAAGTGGGAAAAAGTATAATGGCAACACAAGCTACTAACTAAATAGAATAATATTGTAGCCATTCAAGCCCAGTTTTGAGCAGAGCAACAAAAAGTGGCACAACTGACACTAGAGCTGGCTAATAGGCCAAGCAATGTGAGAGTGATAAAACTGGTAAAAGAACTCTACAAATCCATGTGCAAAAGAATCTCCTCAGAGATTATTCCACTCAGGCCTTCTCTCACCTTCCTGTTAAATGCAAAAAAATTGTGTGAAAAGGTGGGGGATTCAGTGAAGAACACTCTAACTATAGTTTCTAATAGAGTATCATACTCTCAAACATTTATACAGAAGCTCTATGATGCTTCAGATGTGACATTGGTAGCCACATGAATCACTGACAGAATGGTCACCACAAAGAGAGTCAATGAGGTTCTTAGTTGCAATTCCATAGCCAATAGTTGTATAGAGCTCCTTAAAATCATGAAAGAAGGCATCAACAAAATGAAACAACATA
>JARHVA010002210.1:1132500-1155000 GCA_037957365.1 Torreya grandis
AGTTAGTTGGAAAATAGGTGTAGGTACATAACATGGAGATATGGAAGATGATTAGGTTTATAAATTTTTGTGTAAGATACAAATCATGGGTTATCAAAATAGAATTGGTAAAACTAAGATATAATTAATTAGGCATAGAGAGAGTGTAAGTGACACTTTTAGTAGAGGGAAAGGTCTAGAAGATGAAGTTACATCTAAAATATGTATTTTCCAAGTGTACAAGACTAAAGTGTTATAAAATTCATAAATAGTGTCTATATTTACTCCCCTTTTAATATTTTAATGATTTTTTTGTTTTAAAGGAGAATAAATGTTTATCTACATGGGTATAACATACCTTGTCTCTGATTGAGTCAAACTTGAGATCTTTTCTAGTGACTAACATACAACCAAGAACATTTTATAGTATATAATAAGTGAATATAATATAAATTTGAAATTATATAAACAATTTAATTTGAAAGAGAGTATGGTTTACGAGTACACCTATGTATTGATATAGACATCTTGCCTTTCAAAAAAATTATATAAAATATGTATTATCATGAATCACTAGAATTGATATTAGAAAAAATATTAAAAAAATAAAGTTCATATATATAAATAAATAGAGTGATATTGGAGGACACATTCCCCCAACCTTTGAGAAAACATGAGCTACCACCCAACATTTGAGAATAACTCAATCATGCACCCCAATCATACTTATAATATACTAAGTGTTAGTGAACTAGGCCAACTCACACTATAATTTTTTTGAGGATATATGGTTTAATCAAGTACAACCTAAAATCATGGAAAGGTTGAGTCATTTAATCACTTCAACCATGCCGAAATGTGAACCAATTGTTGAAATAGATTAGCTCACTATAGTTCATAAAACTCCAACATTATGGGTGGTGATAGTCCCTAAAACTATTTGAAATATGAAACTAATATGATTTTGTAATATTGGTCACATATTTCATAAAATATGCACCTTAGATATATTTCATGCTTAAATTATATATCACAATGATACCAATGTATAAAATTGTACCATTAATGTGTATTTAAATCATATGATTGTGAATTTGGTCATTTTTAAAACTATGTATTTGTGGATAAAATATTTCCATAACATTCCCCCATTATATATTTAAAACCAAAATTTGTGTAATATTGGAGAAAATGTTTCCAAAACATTCCCCCACTATAATATGGGCATGATACATAATGTGGAGAACATGAATTCAAATCATGAATCCAATAAATCTGAAACTATGATAAATGTGAGTAACATGTTTACAAAACATTCCCACACTACAATCTAAATCTGTGAACCAAAGTGTAAGTCATGTCTGCATTAACATGCCTGATATTTTGAGATGATGGAATTAAAAATTGATAGTTAATTACCTAAAATGGATAAAATGACTAGGTAATGTTCAAAATATATGCCAGAGATCAAGTTTAACTCAAAAATATGGTCATCATGCAATATGTATTTTTCAACAAGTAAAAAAAACATACACATTAGACTAGTTAGGTACCCCAAAACCATAGAAAGAAGTTAATTGACTAAAATAATAATAAATTTAATTAACTAAGTATTATAAAGTGTTATTCATCTCTTGGGGATGAATGGATAAGGATTTTGTTTTATTTAAGTACACAATCAATGAACTGGACTCTAACTGTTACTTGTAACTTTTTTTAAGGAAATTCTTGAAAAGTGTCCAAATTTGATAAAATAACTAATATAGGACATTAATAAATTAAATGATTATAAAAATCTAATAAAACATAAATAAAAATTATTCTGACCTCAACAATCAAGTTCTAACATTGGCATCATACTTACCAATGTGCATAATTAGCATTAAATTAATAAAAACTAAAAAAAGCACATAATATGTCCAAATATCATAGGTTAATAAATTATGATATAGATAGTTATGTCTTATTTTTTAAAAAAAAATAGACAGAGCCCTAAAATTAAAAATAGACTATAAATGTTTTGTCCTTCAAATAATCCCCATAAACACTATTAGAGTTTTTTATACATTTATGGGAAGGACACAACAATTTTCTTAAAGGTGGTACATTTCTATGGAGAATCATAACCATTATTAGTACCACAACCATTCTCGTTTAGGGATGGAGAGGGGTACTGATTATGTTTGTATAATTTGGTAACATGGTCTATTAAACTCTCTAGTGTTCTCAGTTTATCATTTTTGGTATGGATAATCTTTTTTCCCTCATCAATGTTTTTCATTTTCCTAATTTTTTTTGGATTTGTCTCTTGAGTGGTTGTTTGGTCCACTCTGGGTTAGGCATGTTGTGCCTATTTTTTCATTGGCTATTGTTCTATGTTTTTTGGCTCCTTTGGAGGGAAACCTAGCCTTCCCATTGTGTCTCAACTAGGTTCCACACTAGATATAGGTGGTCTAACCTTAATTTGAATAATTTATTTCCTAATTTTTTAATGTTAATAAATTTTTTGTCCCTATTTTGAGTAAGTTATAGCATTCTTAGTGAACATTTTCTAGACATAATGTCATAGTTTTTAGTTTTATTTTCATCTATCCAGTATTTACATGTTGAATGGTAGATTCATAGTCTACATGGTTATCTTAACCTTTTAAGATCAAGGAATTACCATTTTCTACTTTCCTTCACGTTGAAAGTGGGGTATATTAGTGGGGACATGCCATAGATGCATGAATTCCACATTGATTCAAATGTTTATATTGTAATTGGGCCATGTTTTTAAAACATGTTCTCTATATTTTTCACATTTTTAGATTTAGTGGGGGCATGTTTTACAAACATTTTATCCACATTTATTCATTATGCATCTTACCTAGATTATATTTTTGGAATGTTTTGGAAACATGTTCTCCACATTGAAACTTATATCAATTTTCATATTTCTCCACACTAGAACTTACACTAGTTATCATATTCATATTATAGTGGGGGCATGTTTTGAAAACATGTTCACACTTACACTATTGTATATTTTATGTTATAATGGGGACATATTTTAGAAAGATGTTCTCCACACATAAATTCAAACTAGCCAAATTCATAATCATGTGATTTAGATACACATTTATGGCATAATTATATACATTTTTACCATTGTTATACATAGTTTAAACATGAGACATATATACAGTGTATATGCAATCTTATTTTCAGCCAATAGTGAAAAGTCAAATAAGTTTTAGATTTAAAACACTTTTAGAGACTATCATCACCCACATAGATAAACTTTTAAACACTATATTTAGTCAAAATAATGTAGTAGTTGGTTAAATTTTTCATAGGGTTGAGGTTATTAAATAACTAAATATTTCCAAGCTTATACATTAAACTTTGTTATATTATAAATAATAACTAGTTTTAGAGTGTAAATTGACTTAATTCACTTACACTCAATACTTTGAAAGTACTATTGGGTTACATGATTCATCTAATCTCAACTGTTGGGTGGAAACACATATTTTTCTCCAAGGTTGGGAGCCTGTGTCCTCAAATATATTTCTATCTATCTAGATTTATGTAGTTTATAGATTTTATATTTATTATAATCCCAATATGAATGATTCAGAATGATACATGTTACAAATTAAATTTCCAAAACTTAATATAGTCACATCGATACATAGGTATACTCCTAAACCTTGATATATTTGAATTTTAATTATTTCAAATGCTTTCAATTTTAAATTATATGCACTAATTATATATTCCAAAATTATCTTAGTTGAAATTTAGTCATCATATAATCACTAAATCTATACTCAATTAAATGTAAGGTGTGTTATACACACCTAGGCACACATTTATTCTCCTTTAACCTAGTAATATCATTAATAGATTAAAGAGAAGGAAAATGTATACAATATTTATGAATATATAAAACATCAGTCTTCTACACTTATAAAATACATATCAAGGATGTACCTTCAAATGTTATACCTTTTGTACTATTAAAAGGCTCACATACATTATATATCCATGTTTACCTACTTAACTCTTAGTTTTACTAATGTTATTGTGATGATCTAGATTTTCTATCTTTCCCAAAAATGTTATAATCCTACTTATCTTTCATATATAAATGTTTTAGACCTATGCTTATTTTAAATATTCTCTGACACTTTCATCCTAATTAGATGCCTATCTTAATGCAATTGCCCTATCCAAATAAGTTTCCAATATCCTAAATTCATCGAATTTGAAAATGAAACATAACTTAAAGGTCAACCTAAGTGATTTAAGGTGAGATATTATCCAAAGGGATTGGTTTAAATATAAGATCAACCCTCATCCATTCTTCACCTAGTAAATATGTAGACAATACCAAAGAAACTTACTAAAATCAATTAATCAAGTACTCAAGTGAGTAATTATTTCCAATTTTCTCCTATGTATATATCATTTATAAGGAAAACATATGTATAGGCCTAAAGTACTAAAGCATCAACCCAAGATCCATTTTAGCTAGGTCACTATTACATAAGCTTATCACACATTGCATTATTTATACAAAAGCCAACACATAGGAGAGAAATACATAAGTTTGAGGCCCTCATTAGAGGCTTGGATATGTAGGAAGTGTTGTTTGATAGAAGGGTATTTACAGAAATTTGGCACTATGTTTCCACTAACCCATTTTTCTTATAACCATTATGAAGATCAAAAATTAGAGTTTAACTATTTTATAATGATCAACATTACATTACGCAAAAATATATGAACTAGAGAAAAGTTTATAGAACACTAAAATTATCCAAATGTTTGTATTTAGTTCAATAGTTAATTCATACAAGACATTTATGTCCAATTCATAGAGTTACATATACTTAATTGTACTAGGTTGATGTAAGTGTCTATGGATACAGAGGCACAATTTTAAAAATTAGGTGACTAATATAGAATTTAGATCTAGCATAATTTTTTCTTACTCCAAATCTAGACTTGTATTAACATAAAAACTAGATAAGAATCTTATTTTCATTTTCATTTCAATAAATGTCATATTTTTTTCTTTCTATATTTAGCAGCTCAGCACAATAAATTGAGTATAAATTTTATGTTATTTTTAATAATAGTTAGCTTATTTTAGAGATATTCTACCATCCTTGTACCCTCATCTATCTCTACCCCTTTAAACCCAGATTCACCATATCTACATTTTAGGTTTAAACAACTTGTTCATGGCCTTGGGGATACTCACCTATTTCTAAGAAACCAACAATATCATGAATCTATTTTTAGTAAGGGGAAATTTTAGCTACTTGGTTTTCTTGTAAATTATATATTATCTTCTTATTGTATTCCATGTTTTCTACACTTTGATCACACATACCTTTACACCAAAAAATTGGGTGATTTTGATATGCACATCACACTCCATGATGTTGGTAATCCATCTATCTATTTTCTCATTTATGTAATGAACTCTTTCTCTCTTATATGAGGAACCATTTTTTGTATTATATTATTATAAAACATGTGTCTCAAAATCTTAAGAGTTATTACAAAAAAAATACTTATTTCTCAATAAAACTATACCTCATTTCGTAGTCCTTTAGTTATTGACTATAAAAGGATATTGGATACTCCATTTGATCACTTTTTTGTTGAGTTAGGATACCTAGAATTCTCTTACTTCATCTAAAGTCTTAAAAAATTAAGTCTTTGTCATAGTTATGATTTAAAATAGTATGATATTGATAAATATCTTGATTTATTATTTGAAAATTTTCCTTTAATTCCTTTAGATATCTAAAAATAGTATTATTCTTGAGCATGGAGGTTAGAGGCTTGGCCAAGGTGGTAAAATATGATATGAATCTCCTCAAAAAATTTATTATTCTAGAGAATATTTTGAGACCCTTAATATGGATTAGAAGACAAATAGATAATATGGATTTCACCATATCTAGATAAATGGAAACACCATCCTTTGATACTATGTGTCCTAATAATTTTCCTAAAGACATTCCCGATTCCATACATTTGCTGAAGACTTTATTTAGTTGATCCAAATGTTCACTTGAATGCTTTGAAAAGATGGTAATATCATCCAAATATAACAAGATAATTTGATTAATAATAAATTTAAAGTCCATATCCATTTACATTTGGAAAATTTTACCAACATTGGTCAACCCAAATGGCATCTTATTATAGTCATAGGTCCCCCACTAGTTAGTAAAGACTATATAAATTAACTTATTCTTGATAAAATATTTTATTTGTGCCCTAAATACACATCAGAAAGACAAGACCTTTTAGATATGGCCACTGTTTAAAGGATTTGTTCCATGGATGGAATAGGATAATGGTCTTTGATAGATGCTCTATTTAGGTATCTCAAGTCCAAATAGAACTTGATTTCCCAATTCTTCTTCACAAAAAGGATTAAATTAGACACCCGAGAGGAATTTTTGAATCAAAAAATTATGTTTTCCTCTATGATTTTGGTTATCTCTTTATTTATTAAGATTTAAATATTAGGATTTATTGAGCTTTATTTTATGTAATGGACTTTGCATTGGGATTCAATTTAATGGTATGTTGGGCTAATATTGGATTAAAACCTTTGAGATCTTCATAATTTTATGAAAATACATCATCATACTCTCTAAAAAGGTTAACGAAATATTATTTTCTATAATTTTTAGGTAACTTTCTAATCTTCAAGAACTTTTGATCTGAGATGGCTACTTGATGATAGTTTTCCTCTTTAGTAGGAATATTCATTATTTCAATCTTGATTTGATCATAATAATTGAATATGATCTCTAATGTGACCAATAATTTTGAAAAATTATTTACCTTTAACTAAATGATATGATCTCCATACTCTTCTTTCAACATTGACTGATTTCTGAGACAAAATTATTTCTTCTTGCAAAATGTTTACAATTTTCTCATCACTATCAAACACTTGCTAAATGGTTCTATTATTTACAACCATAAGTATAACCAAAATATTAACATGTTGGTCAAAGTATTTCATGATGTATTGACTAAAAGTATATTGATAACCAACTATTTCAAGCCTATCAACATATTTGTTTATACTCTTGATACCACTCGGATGTTGAAAGCATCAAAATCTTCAAATAGCTCCCAAAATCTAGGTTTAGAAGATTTTACCAAGTTGTTATTGGATTAACTTTTAGATATAACCTGATATATGATGATTTCACTATCAAAAAACACATGTAATATTTTTTTACACCTTTTTTATGCTACTTGAATACTTTGGATCAATGCTTCATATGTAGTTACATTATTGGTACGACTAGATTGATGTCTAAATCGAAATAATTATCTCTCTTTTTTAGAAGAGACTATCATGACACCAACAATAAGATTGCTCTCACTTCTTTATCCATTAAATTAAAAAATAAATTTTCTTCAAGATATTCTTTTTGATTCATAATGTCAAGAAAAAGAAAATATTCATCATGTATCCAATAAGTACCTAAATTATTTTCTTCCATATGGTCATGTGGATCAAAATCATATCACTCCTTTACCCAATGATTAATAAAAATGTCTATAAATTCTTCCAAGTGTGTAACAACCTCTTATATTCATCTTGATCATGCATAATACAATTCATGTTAATATAACTATGCATATATGGATCAATATGATCTTTGGAGATAGGTTTAACCTTGACGGTTGCCCTTGTGCCATTTGTAGTCTTAATAATCATAATGGAATAACATAAAGATAAATATCCCAAAATTTTTGTATTAAATTATATATAAAGGTATATGGAAAAATAGGGAGGGAGATCAATGACTGAAATATCTTAAAAGATGGAGAGACATGGAAAAACATAAAGGGTACGATTCAGATGTATAATGATTCCTACTATATTAATATCATTAACATATAGTTTGAAAACACCCTTGATGATTTGTGTGTACTCTATGTCTAACAAATTATAAATTTTTTTGAACATAGTAGAAATAATATCTCTATATTCTATTATATAATTATGTAAAATATGCTTAAATTATTTAAGAGATGTAGAAGGGAGGTAGATTTTGGGTCTTACTTGTTGCTCCTTTCTTTGGCTAGAATAAGCTTGTAGGAGTAGATTATGCACCTTTGTTATTTGATTTAAGTGATTAAATGATTCAAAGCCTCTTACATAAAATGTATTTTTGATTGAATTGAGAGTGTTTCCCAAATAGTGACATGCATATTGGTTATTTTCATTTTCTCTACTATACTAAAAGGAACGTGAACAAACTTTGACTGAACCTTGTTAGCAACAAAATCCTCTCTTAATTGTTGAATAATTGGGGGCTGAATTTCTCATTGATTTCCCCTCATAGTAGCCTCATTATCTTGTAATTATAAATATTTACTAGTTGTAGCTTATTTTATAACTTCTTTTAGTGCTTGAGAAGCATATGTTTGACCAACCATGGAAGATGTTTTTCCTTCCATTGATATCTTCTTAGACCTTGTATTCTATGAAATTAGACAACCTCCTTTTTCTACTACTTCATTTTGATTTACACAATAATAATATTTCTTTGAAATCTAAATAAAATAGACTCACCTATCACTTCTCTTTATTTTCTTCCACTTTTGGATATTATTCCAGTTGTTGGTCCTTAAGCATTAAAGCACTATGATCCATTTTATATTAAATAACAACACTATTTATACAAGCATTTTTGTTATGGGATTGATTACAATGGTAACATTATTAATAATCTTATACTAAGTTATTTTAAATAGGAATAATTTCCTTAGAAGAATGAGCCATATCTAGTTTTTGGGTGTTCAAGGGCCTAATATAGCCTATTTACCCTTGTCATTGGTTTTCTCCATGATAAGGCTAACTATTGGGATGATATGCTTAATTAAAAGGCTGACAAGGTCTACTATGATAGGTTTTATACCTTTTCAAATCCACTAACTCATTCAAAAAACATTTTTTCAATGTTTTAAATTCATGAAATTCATTATAATGGGTAATATGTGGATTTGGTTAAATTGTTTCTCTAAGAAGAGGTATGAAAGATGGATGATTGGGTGGAGACTCATGAAAAAGAGGCATTGTGGGGTCTAAGATCTATTTTTCAATTGGGATTAGGTAATTTTAAACTCTTACTTATTCCTTATAAGAATATGGTAAAATGGATCCCCCCATGGATTAAATTATAATAGCCACATCATTATTCAAGGCTCTCAAATAATAAAGGAATCAGTGCTTTGAAAAAGCTTGCCTAGAGGTGGAATCCCATACTAATACATCTAAAACTTGAGATTAAATTATAACATGAGTTCATGAGGAGGTATTATAATAGTGGTAAGTTACTTCATTAAGGATGAATGATCACTTTTGTCCTCAAACTAATTGTAATTATTCTATCCTAGTTCATCCCAATTATGCATTAAATTTGGATTCAACCATATATACCATTAAAGTAAATTTACTTAAGGGAAATGCCAAGGAGATTGATAGATAAATTTTTTGCTACAATTTTGTCAACTGAACATATTTTAATAATGTCATGAATGTGTTTTATTAGAGTAGTGGCATTTTAACCAATGATATAGGGTATATTCTTCATGGCTACTACTATAATTTCATTATGTTGTACAAGGGAAATAGGACTAACTCCATTTAAGGTGAAAAATATTTTATTTATTTGTTGAACCATCTAAGGAATAGGAAATAACATTTTCTTGGCTCAGGACACATACCAAAAAGAGGTGTGGATTGGGCTATTAAATGGGGTGACCTAGATATTTTAGTTCTCCTTATAGGTGGAAACAAAGATAATTCATAAAATTGAAAACTCTTATCTCTTAAAAAATCCCTCATCTCCACACTTTAAATAAAATGACAATACTAATTTGAAACCATAAACCTATCTAGTCACCACATGATTGTATATTATCTTCAAAACTAAAAATTTATAAAAGTAATACCAAAATTCCTATATAAAAAACTCGACTCAATAAAATTTACGGTCCTACCAGTCATGCCAAAAAAATGTTACATGAAACTTTCACTTTTTTTATTATTTAGATGATTTGGTGCAACTATGGGAACATTCCCCAAGGTGTTGGACCTTATCTCCTTGGGATAAACCTATAGATAAGTCCAACTCCTGCATAAATTAGGTGCACCTAATGAATAATTAGTTTTTAGGCCTAAAACACTGATTAATAGGGATTATTTACATCCTTAAATAGTTATCTCATGATGGAAATGGGTTAGAAGTAAACTAAAATACTAGTAAAACATGATTTTTACAACTGATAGAAACTTGTCCACATAGTATTCAACTCACACATCTCTCACATAATTACTTTATATGAAGGCAAGAATTATGAAAAAAACATTAAGAGGAGTCATAATTCACCTTTAAAAGGCTCAAATGATGGGAATCCACATCTAATTCTAACTAAAATTGACTATGCACAACATACAACCTATAAACAAAAGTGAAATATGTCTACATTAATGTAAGAAGGATTGGAAAACATTACAAGGTAATAAATGAAATACACAAGAAAATATAAACAATACCAATGTCATACACAACATGCATGAAATTTTAAGAATTTAAATATCAATTATTTATTAATTTCAAGGCCAAAATTAAATAATCAAAATTTTATTTTTGAGGTATCCATCAAAACACATAAGAGAACATCAAAAGGTTCTGTTGCATAAAGCTAATGCAATGTAATGCATCATCCCAACTCTAAAATAAGTATCAATGACCTAACTAGCAACCCAAATTCCTGATAATGAAATTAAATAACATTTATAATATAATTAATCACATCCCAAAACATAGAGCTAACCAATTCTTTGTAAGCAAATAGGATATACTAGAAATGCAATACTCAAGTATGTAGTACCAAGAGATAAGATACATAAGGTCTATCTTATTAACTTGATTATCTAGTCTTATCATTCTATGAGATTAGTGGGTGGATATCTCGAAACCTTAGTTGGAGCCAACACAACATAAGTATGAGAGTCCCAAGACCTTGGGAAAACACCCAAGTAAAGACAATTTCTTGTCCTAACCCCATTGATCACCATAATCTGATCTCAGGTCCTTCATGCCACTATTACACATTCATTATATTAATAGATGAAGGTCACACCCAGAAAATATATATATATATGAATAAATAATTATTCTCATTAGATTTAGATGAATTACTATATGATTGGCTCTAGGCAGATAACATCACACATGCGAGTATCCCAATAAACAAGCATACTTTTGGCATTGGAAAATTAGTTACTCCACATGGTAAAAGGTCACCAATCACATCACAAGATCACCATCCCATGAGACATCCATAGGGTCTTAAACCTAGATGATGCTAAGTTATATGTTAGTTATCCAACCATGCTATTGAATAAACATAGGTAAATTATGCCATTCAATTTGCATACATATGATCACATAGGTTTTTTATTTGAAGTATTCTTATGTGTTAACTTAGGTATTTATTAATAATAAGCATGAACTAGTAAATAATTTCAAAATTAGATTATGTAACCACCTAATTGAATTTTAACATTAAGGTTTCCATATCTTAATATTTATCATCCTCATTCTAGGATAATTAGCAATCACATGGAATATCTAGCAATCAGAACACAAAGTATAAGGTGAATTCATTGATGAGGATAAGATTTAATATTTATGTGTGGACAAGAATAGCATAACCAATAGCTATACAATATCATATAAACATTAATGACAATATAGTCAACCCCACTTTTATTACAAGTTGTGTCAAATACACCTGAATTACTAGACCTTTATAAATATGTCATATATCTAATTATTTAAACACTATTTATGGTGTAATATATAATATGTAATATAACCCACATAGTATAATGATCAGTTTATCTTACTTCATTACTTAAGCAATAGAATTAATCCACTCAAATGGTATTATAATTCCTTCTAATAAATGGCATAGTAGGTAGATGGCACATTTTTTCATAATAAATGGAGTAATTCCACTTACTATTCATTATTAATCCAAGAGGAATACAATTAAATAACTAATAATTGATTATTCTTGTAATGGCCCAAAAATTCTTAACTCAATATTACTTGACCCCATAATGACCTTAATCATCAATATCTAATTCACAATGCAATAATTAAAATATTTCTAATATTCTCACCAAGGGAGATCATAACTATTTCCATAATAAACACACTTGTACACTTCTAGAATCATCTTTAAAATGAAGTAGTTATATTATAACTATCAGCTAAAATAGAACTACGAGTCAACACTTTACTTTCAATAGTGTAGTGCTATTGATTGCAAAAATAAGACATTATGTAATTACATACATGATTTCAAATGTTTGTACATAATTATTTAATCCATATACAAGTTCTTAAGATACATGAAATAATGATAGGTTCAACAAGTAATTCAGCTACTAAACCACAAGATTAAATTCAACACTATATCCAAGGGAGTGAATAGAACTAATTCACATAAACACAATAAAGATATTAAATAGTTTTACAAGAATATTTCAGGCACATGCATGAAATGTATGAGTAACTTTTTATTTTGAAATATCTTTCAACACAAGATAATAATAATATAAATTCATGATTTTAGATTAATGACATTGTAGTTTTATTTATTCTAATAATAACTTCTTTATTGTTTATGCCTACTTAACATCAACATGTACATCATTACTCATTTACAAGAACATAAAAGGATCAAGAACCACATCATGGATTATAATTCTACTACTAATCATATTAATATTAGAACCCAATATAAATGCATACCAAGTACATAAATGCAGTCAGTCAAAAATGAAAGAATCAAGAAATTAGTATCAAGGAAGTATCCATGTCGACATCTTATACAATGATGTTTTTTTTACCAATATCACAATAATAAAATTAGCATAAGGTAATAAAATGAACTATAACATATAATGAGTAATCAGCTATAATCATATTGTTTGGTAACATTTGGAAATAGGTAAAATTGGGTGACAACTACCATATGCAATCTAAGTGCATTAATGAAGCAGACAAACAATACAAGGAGAACACCCCTAAGAACCAACCTTATGAGCCAAACGATGGCCCTTACTACCTAAACCATCACCTTGGTGGGAAGTTTTAGAAACTAGGTACTTAACTGAGGTAAAAAAAAATGTACACATAATATTGAGCCAGCATTATAGACTTATATAACATCAACAAAGACAAAAGTCAAGAAGAGACATAAGCCATAACAATTAGCCAAATCATGGCCTGAGTAATTCCCAAGGGATACATCAAGTTCTCATAATGGATGATTCACATCACAAGTTATTGTCTAATATACCAAATCCATGAAATTGATCAACACATGACTCTCAAACATACACCAAATGTTTCCACAAGGGTGATAAATGATTTAATCAACTATCAAGGTAAGATAATCCATTAAAATTTCAAGAATAGATAAAGAGGGATTTTTTGGATCATCATGATGTATCACGACCTCATATGATCCCCAATTGTAAATGGTTAATGATTTTTAGATGAAAACAATATTTACTAACATTTGATTATGGTTCAACCTTACCAAAAGATAATAAATCACAATAAGAATTCATCCATGATCCAACACATCATTATTTAAATATATATACAAATAAAATCAATTTAAATTCTCAATACCATTATCTTTTAAATGATTCCACTAAATTATTAAACGAAATAGAAAAATCCTTATTTTTAAAATAATACTAACACCCCTAAATCTGCCTTGGAATAATTATACCTAAGGGTATTTTAATTCAACTCAAAAAATTATAATGGTAAGAGTCAATCTGGGATAAATATTAAAATGGACCCCAAGTGCATTCATCAAGCAGGAAAAAGGTAATTAGGTAATAGGAAATCAACCGAGATTAACATAACCACCCAAATTGGTTTTTCCACAAACTAGTCTATGAATTAGATCAAAACATGCAGGTAGATTAAGGTGAGATAATCTAATATTGTGAAGTGATACTATTTCATAATAGAAACTATAGTATACAATAGAGATATGCATTCAATAAATTATGGTATAAAACTTAAATGGTGTTTATCGAAAACCAAACCATGCAATCAGTTCTCTTTTGATAGTTTATATAGGAATGGTTATTAAAGAAATATATGGCTTACCAATAAAAATTAGTATTCATTCCATCAATAACTAGTTTACCATCCAAAATGGCTTACCTTGTGGGATGTAAGAGAAATCCAAACTCATACCTGGAATAGTTGGATTAATAAATATGGTCAATAAAATTACCCAATATAATAGTGAAATGATCGCTCAATTATTCTTGCATATTTCTCCTATCTGACACCCCTACATTTTCTTTCCCTACGCAGTATATTTCTTTTTTTGTTTCTCTTAATTTTCCTCTTCACCTTTTTTTTCTCTATGTTTCTTACGTAACTCCTATGCCATTCAATTCTCCTTTTTACCATTCCCTTGTACTCCTTTTTTTTTCTCCCTTTTATCTTCTACCCTTTTCAATGCCCTTTTACTCCTTTCTTTCACCTAAGTTTCTTCTTCTAGTAGACTCCCTACCATTGTTTGGCTTACTCCTTACTCTAATTCACCAGTCCACACCCATACTTAAATCTCATCTACTTAGTTTTACATGCTACACATCATTCTCCACACCCTACTCCCAATAGGCCACACCTTTGTCTTCTCCCTTCTCCCTAGCATCATTTTTTTCCATTTATATCACACCTTTCTTACCTCCAAAATGTTTCCCCATATCAGGCCCATGCCATCCATCCTTTTTCCATAATGGCATCTACCTTACTACATGTTACTTTTCTTTCCTTTTAATGTCTTTGGTCAATGCCATGATCGATATAGGCATCAAATCAGGGCATAAAATAATATAACATTATTATTTTATAATACAATAATAATATAAATAATAATAAGAATAGATAATATATATAATATAATGGGATGATATAATATATGAATATATGAATAATATAATAAAATGAGTCACAAGTTAAAGAGAATATTTAATAAAATAAAAAATATGAGATATAAAAAATAAATTTTATAAAATAAAATAATAACAAAAATATATTCAAAAACAAAAATAGAATTATCAATCAATAATAATAACATTACTAAATATCAGATCCAATCATTAAAATAGTGCATGCATAAAATCATAAATTGATTACGACAATAATCATACAATAAAACCCTCAAATAAAAAAATAGAAATAAAATTGTGACCTAAAAAAATGATATTAATCATTATCAAAATATTTAAGGTAATAGTAAAAATGATTATAAGAATCATTAAATTCTAATTATTACTAGAGCTCATAAAGTCGACCCACATATAAGAATCGATGAACCATAACAATCATGGAATCTTTAAGTTAGTCAAAGCTCTCAAAAGATAAATACCCATGAAGGAGATTTAAAGATGTTGTAAGGCTGAGAGACACACATAAACATATCAAGATAGGTTGAAGGAATAAGTATAATAGAATCTTATAATCCTAATAGGGAAAATGAATAAAACATGCATGCTCAAAAAGGGGTGAGATGAAAATGATAGAAAGAAATAACATAGAGGTTTATGATAATGATGGATCAGTACTATATAATGCTTGTTATACCTATTAGAGTGAATCTTGACTACTCAATTTCCTATGGATATAACTAAGGTATCCAAACCCAGCATTGAGCCTAACTTGTGGCCTAGTGCTTTTACCAACTAACAAGACATTAACAGTACCTTAATGATGTCGATATAAATATAAACCAAAATGAATTCATAACAATCTTTAGTTATGAGTATTGAATCAGTATAAACATCTATAGCTAAAAAGAATAAAAGTTAGTCATAATAACCATGACCTTGAGTATACCCTATGAACATAATCAATAGCTAAAAAAGTCATGAAGTCAATCGACATCAATAAAACATTAAATATTAATATCATATAGTAATGTAACTAACTGAAGTAACATATACATATATCATGATAAAATAAATCTGGTAGAGGTAGTATTCACAACAATATATATAGAATCTAATGTACGTATCAATTATGACATCTCATTCCCCATAAGGTATCTGAGCTACTTGAGTCACAACCATTTGAAATCAAAATAAATATGAATCATCAACAGTCAAAGTGATATCAAAAACATGCTATGTAGGTTGTAGTCTAGTATCTCAAGGGGTCGTAAGGTAAGGTTGTGACATCTTCCCCTCCTTAAAAAAGAGTTGTCCCAATGACTAAAAATAGTCTAGAAAAACGTTCTCAAAAAATTCCAACAAACCCAATCACTATTGTAACACAATCACTCCACCCATTGCAAGGTGGCAATGTCACAATGATATCCCATAGGTATTCCTATCGATTCTCAAAAACATAATCGCATTATCTATTACATTGGTCTAATTAATGAACTCATTGCCATCTTCACAAGTCCCTCACATCATTGAATGGGGAAAACAACACATATATAAAATTATTAAAACAAAAAAATCCACCATATCTCCCAACCTAGATAGAAATTTTCTACTCTCATGACATAAAAGGGCTATCAAAAAAGTAAAATCCACTAAAAACAAGCTACAATAGGTTTACCAAACCCAAAGATCCTACATCAGTTAGCAAACATTCCAAGGTAACCACTATTAATCTTAATGTATCACCACTATTATAATCACCCCACCATTTATGAAGGTGGTCATAAGATGTCACAAGCACACAATGTCCCAAAACATAATAGCCCACACTTACGTTAAAAGGTTCTCCAACAAGGGCACTAAAAGACTTTAAAGAAGGAAAATATGGCTAAGAATCTCCAAAAAAAAATTAATCTGTAAACCAGAATAATAATCCAAATATGCAACTTGACTGAAGTCAATGTCACTGGTGTTAACACATAGAGACTAAAAACATAACATCAATAATCATAAAAATATCCAATCCAATCGGTTGGAAATCATAAAATATATTAACAATGGAAATATTCCACAAAACATTATGCCACCTGCATAATCCTAAGAGAATTCATTATTGAATGTCATATAATAATGGTAGTAATCCATATTGTTATGTTTACTCTAGTACATCGCCAACCATTCAAGGGTTAGTGCAACATCCCACACCAACCACATTGAACCATGTAGAAACTATACCAAGAATCACATGCAACTCGAAGGATTACAACATGTTCTCCAATACACACACAAGATCTCACAATGGTCTAGGGATACCAATCTTACCATGTCACTAAACTGACCTCATGGCAACATAACAAGAATAACCATCTAAGGGCATCACCCAAATTTCATTACTCTTTCCAAGAGTTAAGTGGGTACCTATGATTTTAAACACCACTTGATTATGGCTTAGTGTTTCTCTATCAGAGCACAATATTAGCATACATTCTATTAATGCTTCTAAAATATAACATAAATATTCATCCTAGAATATTTCCAATAGGTATAATAATAACAATACATTAACTAAAACATAGTTACAATAATAAGACAACATATGCATGCATCTCAACATGTAACACCTTGATAATTAGCAAACCATCCAAGACTATAAGACCAGTTAGTACTTCACAAGGGTAAAAAAATAAAAATTCACAATGGTTGCTTCTACCATAACCTCTAAGAGGTAGCTAAAGGAACACTAAATCCATAAAGCTACCATTATGCAACAATCCCATGGATAAATTGTGGCACATGTGGTGCACACTCTAAAAGAATTAGGTGGCTACTTTTGTAAAGGTAAAAGTGGATTTTTACCCTAAAAGAGATTACACTTCCTATCCCATATATTATGAAAACAATTATGGATGTGGTGCTTATCTACCCTCTACCTCATACTTTCACCAATACTCAATGCTAGAGTAGTGAATGTGGATTTACACAATACATTACAACATTATACTTTGGTAAATTTAATCAAGTAAAGTTGGCTTCAAGAGAGTAAAATACATCACATAAGTGGTGTATGACCACATTGCCACATGCCAAAATGTTAACAACATGAATCACATATATTGTAAGACATAGACACAAAATACTCATGCTTCAATTAAAAAGAAACATAGATTAAGAGTAAGGTTCACATGATTGACTTTAAAAGTGGGATATCAATTTACACAAGTAAATTTTAAATTAATTAGGAATTCAAAAACTCACAACATATAACCATGTATGTAAAATTCTCATACTACAATGTTAATGTCAAGAAGATAAATTGAAACTCACAAGGTTATTATATACACAAAGGGTGTAAAAAGTGCCAATTTACATGATTTTTAAAAAGTATAAATGTAAAATTTTACACAACAATGTTGGTACCAAAACAACAAGTGAAATTCCACAAGGCCAACCATATGCACAAGCATAATGAAGACATGAATTTACATGGTTTAAAAAGGTCAACGAAAATTGATAATTATAAAACACTTCATAATTTTAAATATAAGGAATAATCACATGAAAGAGACCACACATATGTGACAAAGTGTTCAAACAACTATATCAAGGTACTTTCATATCATGATAATCAACACATGGTGGAGAATAACAAAGGTACATGACTCACATCGGGTCACTAGATGTCTAAATGTCATCAAAATGACACCAAATATGCAACATATAAATACATAATCAGTGCCAAGGATCTCAAATGATGGTCACTTTCTCTCAAGGAAGGTTGTGTCCCACAAGGACATAAAATATATATCCATGAGTTTCAAAACATTTATCAACAATATCCACACATAATGGATAATTGGATAACACTAACCAATAATAATAAGAGATACCTAAAATCTCTAACTTAGCCCAAGAAAGTCATCTACATGCACCCACTGGACCCTCCAAGCTCAATCCATACCCTTAGAATGCATAAGATATTATACCGCTACATCATTGGAATGCTTGGGCTTGTAAATTATCAATAGACATCAGGGTATTATCTCATGATTAAAAAAATAGATTACATCACTATTCCTTTGGTTGACTTAATCTGACAAATCAAAGGTTAAATATAAATGCTCACTTGGATTAGACATCACTTTTTGAAAAGGGTGGACATAGCCAAGGCATAGGGTGAATACTATAGCACTACCATTGAAATTATCATTTTCACAAGAAAAAAGTTCAATTAAAACCACAATAAACATCCTTTTGGATTCAGGGCATATCTATACCACAATGGACATCTCATGAGTGTCAAAACATAATTAAGCTTTCAATTAAACATCCTATTAGATGCATAACTCAATAAAATTCAAATAAACATCCCCATAGACATAGTACATCCATGACCAAAATGGCTACCCTATGGAAATAAACTATCCATGGTCAAATAGCCATCATCAATGTAGCCACATCTATGATCAAAATAACATCATAATGAAAAATAGGAATTAAACATCCTACACACTTATTTTTAGCTCTTTGGAGTTACAAATCCACACTCTTCTATATCTAACTCAAGAGTCTAAATACATAAAGAAGATCAAGATCCTAATATGGCTCAAGGTGCTCCCATATTGCTTGGATAAATAAGATCAAGATCCTAATATGGCTCAACGTATATCTCCATGTTTGCGTTTAACCATTGGTCTTCTAGAGGTCAAGATGTTCTAAGCCAAAAATAGATACTGAACATCATTTCCTCTTTTCTAAGGTGAAGCATTGATCACTAGTCTACCATTGACCTACCCATACAAGTGAATAGTTGACTAGTGACACTTACCCCAAATGTAATCAATGAGGAAAGGGTTGACCTAAACAAATCT
The DNA here is from genome assembly GCA_037957365.1 of Torreya grandis. Taxonomy (NCBI): domain Eukaryota; kingdom Viridiplantae; phylum Streptophyta; class Pinopsida; order Cupressales; family Taxaceae; genus Torreya; species Torreya grandis. The sequence goes on from JARHVA010002210.1 coordinate 1,152,394, forward strand.
ATAGTTAAGCATCACAAAATCACTTGTAATAATTTATCGATTTTTGCATATACACATACATATTCCATAATATAATAATTATTATTACTCTAGGATTTCATAATCAAAGCACTAATTAAAGTATTATTTAATTCATTCAAGAGGTTAGGTGACTTTATACGAGTCACAGCTCAGCCTCCTTAAACAAATAAGACTTAAATAAGTCCATACAAGGCATATAACTCTAGCTATGGTTTAGTATGCACACTAGCATCCACAATTTTAATTTAGTCTTGTTAAGACAAAATAAACATACAGGTGGAATTTAGCCATCACAAGGCATATGCATACATAATCTCTTAAAAGCATATGCATAATCTCATGAAAGATCAACTAGATTTTCAAGCATATGTCAAAAGTTAGTGAAACAAGTCAAAACTCAATAAAAACCTTTAAACACAAGTTCCAATATGAGATGAAACAACCCCATTTTTTATTTATCTATTAAAGCACATAATAGATCATCAAAAGGTCCTATTGTATAAAGCTAATGTAATGTAATGCATCATCACAACTCCATAAGAATTACTGGGGACCTAACCAACATCCCAAATTCCCCACAAGGAAATTATATAACATCTATAATAGAATTAAGCACATCCTAGAATGTCTTGTTATCCAATTATTTGTAAGAAAATAAGCTATAATATAAGTGTAATACTCAAGTATGTAGTACCAAGAGACCAAACACACAAGGTCCATCCTACTAACTTGCTTTGCTAGTCTTATCATTACATGAGATTAGTGAGTGGATATATATATAGTCCTTGTCTAGAGCCAACACAACATAATAATAAGATTCCAAAAACCTTGGGAAAACACCTAAGCAAGGATAATTTCTTGTCCCTCCCCATTGCTCACCATAATATGATCCCAAGTCCTTCATGCCACCATTACACCTTCCATCCATTAACATATGAATGTCACACCCATAAAATATAGCTCCATGAAGAAACAATTATTATCATTAGATTTAGATGAATTACTATATGATTGGCTCCAAGCATATAACATCACACACATGAGCATCCCATTAAACAATCCTACTTTTGGCATTATAAAAATAGTTACTCCACATGCTACAAGATCACCAATCATGGTTTAGGGTCACCATTGCATGAGCCATCCATAGGGTATCACACCTAGATGATGCTTTGTTATCGATTATTTATCCTACCATGTTATTGAATAAACATAGTTAAATTATTTCATTTAATTTGTATGCATAGGTTAACACAGGTTTATTATTTTAATTAGTCTTATGAATTAACTAAGGTGTTTATTAAGAAGAAGCATGAATTAGTAAATCATTTCCAAAGTATATTATTTAACCACCTATTTGAATGTTAACATTAAGGTCTCCATAGCTTACTATTTCTCATCCTCATTCCAGTTTAATTACCAATCACATGGAATATCTAGCAATCACAACACAAGGTATAAGGTGAAAATAATTGAAGAGGACAAGATTTAATCTATAAGTATACACAAGACTATAATAACCAATAGTTATATAATCTCATATTATTATTAATGATAATATAGTCAACTCCCCCTTATTTTCAAGATGTCTTAAGTACACCTGAATTACTAGATGTTTAAAAATATATCATATATCTAATTACTGCAACACTCTTTATGGTGTAATCTATAATCCGTAATCAAACCCACATAATAGAATCATTAATCTAGATTACTTCATTGTTTAAATAATATAATTAATCCACTAAAATTATATTATAATCTATGCCAAGAAATGACATAGAAGGTAGATGGCACAAGGTTTCATAGTACATGGAGTAAGTCCAGTTACTATTCATTATTAAGATAAGTGGAATGTAATTAAATAACTAAGAATTGACTATTCTCGTAATGGCCCAAAAAATTTACCTATATATTACTTGACCCCATATGGACCTTAATCATCAATATCTATTTAATAATGTAATACTTAAAAGATTTTTTATATTCCCACCAAGGGAGATTGTAATTATTTACATAATTAAAAAAATTGTACATTCCTTGAATCATCTTTAATATGAACCAATTATATCATAACTTTCAACTATAATTGAACTACAAGTCACCACTAGATTTTATGTAGCATAGTGTTATCTATTGCCAAAAGAAGACATAATATAATTACATACTTGATTTTAGATTTTTGTACATAATTATTTAATCCATTTACAATCTCCTAAAATACATGAAACAAGTGACAGGTTCAACAAGTAATTCAGCTACTAAATCACAAGAATAAATTCAAGACTATATCCCAAGGAGTGAATAACACTAATTCACATAAACTCAATCAAGATATTAAATAGTTTTACAATAATGTTTTATCCATGTGCATTAAATATATTAGGAACTTGTTATTTTTAAATATCTTTCCACATAAGATAATAATTATATAAATTTATGATTTAAGATTAATGACATTCTAGTTTAGTTATTCCAATAATAACTTCTTTACTATTTGTGCCTGCTTAACATCCACATGTACATCATTTACTCATGTAGTTATAACAACATAAAAGGATTAATAACCATATAATGCATTTGAAT
>JARHVA010002210.1:1160000-1172500 GCA_037957365.1 Torreya grandis
TGTATCCTTTAAGAGGCTCAATAAACTTACATTGCATAGTTGGAGGCCTTAAATACTTAGCTTATACATTTTTTATAGTGTCTCCAACACTAGTATTGGTCAATAGTGGCCTATGAACATGTTTCACATCAATTTAAATTGATTTTTTGAATGTAAAAACCATTGTGGAGTGGCCATCACCAAAACATATGCACGAGGTGAGAAGTTTTATGGGACTAGTAGGGTATTACAAGAAATTCATTCTAAATATCTCAAAAATAGCAAATGCAATTCCCACTCTTCATAAAAAATGAGATTTTTGTGTGGTAATATATGTTTGAGAAATATTATCAAAATTTTAAGAGGATGTTTACATCAATACAAGTTCTAAGAGTTACCAATCCTAATGGTCAATTATCAGTAATCACTAATAAAACTAGGGATGGTCTTGGAAGAGATCTTATGTAGGTTGGTTAAATTGTAGCATATAATTCCAATAATATTGAACCATATGAGGTAAATTATTCTCCACTTGATCTAGAATTTGTGGTAATTATGCATAATTTACAAGTTTAGAGATATTATCTATTGGGGAACCATTTGATATCAAGACTGATAACTTGGGACTCAAACATATGTTCACCCAAATGAACCTAAATGCTCACCAGAGATGTTGGTTAGACTTCTTATATAACTCAAATTTTGATATTAACTACATAAAGGTCAATGACAATAGATTTATTAATGCCCTATGTCATACAAGGCATATAAAAACATTCGCTACTATTAGAAATACCATTCATGATCAAGTTATTAAATTATCCCCTAGAGATGAATTATATGACCAAGTTATTTAATCTTTGTTAGAGGATTCTTAGAATCCTAAGTTTAAAGGATTTGAGTTTAATTATGATGGTCTTTTGAGGTATAATGGAAGAATCTATGTACCTGACAGAGATAATTTGAGGAATATAGTGCTCAAGGAATTACACAATGCCCCTTATTCATGTCATCATGGAATGACTAAGTTCATGAATGAGCCAAAACATCTTTATTTATACAGATTAATTAAAAGGGATGCAATAAATTTTGTCTATCATTTCTTGAATTATTATCATGTGAAAGATGAACATGTGCATTTAGAAGGATTGTTGTATCCTCATGATATATTATAATGGAAGTGGAAAGTAATTATTATGGACTTTATCCAATGTATGTCATTATCATGGAACCAACATGACATTATCTTTGTGTTAATTGATAAGCTAACCAAGGTATATCACCTTCTACTAAGTAATTTATCTGAAGATACAGTAATGCTTGTGAATTGGTTCATGAAAAAGTTATACCAGTTACATGGGTTTCTAGAGAAGATCATTTCAGATTGAGATCTAAGGAGGACATATAGGTTTTGGTTGACTTTATATTTAGGATTGGGAACATATTTAAATTTTAATACTAAATATCATCTAGAAATGGATGTAAAAATGGAGAGGCTAAACCAAGTTCTTAAAAATATTCTTCAAATGTATTTCATGGATCAACAATACAAGTAGGAAAAGTATCTAACACTATTATATTTTGCTTATAATAAATCTTATCAATCAACTTTAAATATGGCTCCATTTGAAGAATTTTATATAAGTAGCTATCGATCACCAATCAATTGGGACAAGCTATAAGGGAGGGTGGTCTTTGGTCATGAAATGCTTTTAGAAATGGAGGAGAATGTCATGCTAATCAGATAAAGGTTGGATACATCCAATTATAGGTAAAAAATCTATTTTGATAAGAAAAGGATAAAAATATAATTTTATGTTAGTGATAAAGTATTTCTTAGGGTTAAACCTCAAAAGAGCTTGATTAAATTTTGTAAATAAATTAATATTTCACCAATATATGTGAGACCATTTGAGATATAAGAAGTGATCAATATTATTATATATAGTCTTACCTTTCCACCATATTTATCTATCTTACATAATTTTTTTCATGTGTCCTATCTTAAAAAGTATGTATCTGATCCTTCTTATGTATTGGATTGGAATGTTTTATTGGTTTGAGATCATAAGGTGGTCATAGTAGAACCAGTAAGAAAAATTGACACTCACAAACTTAGTTTGCATAAAAGAGAAGTGTCATAGTAAAAGTTCATATAAGACCAATATTTTAAGGATAGTGACACTAGGGAGGACTATGATTATTTTTTTAGGTTTTTTCCATATTTATTTGTTTAATAATTATTTTTATTATTGATTTTCTACTATATGTTATTTGATATTATAACTTTGGTTTGAAATAAGTGTCATCGACATGATGACTAGTTTTAGGTGGGAAGGATGTTACATCTCAATTTACTCACAAAACATTATTTGATTATTATATAAATATTATAGGGTTAATGATGTTTAATTTCTACTGTAGAAAACTAGTTTTATTTATGTTGATACATGGACAAAAATATAATGATTAGTTGTGTGACTAATTACATGATTTATTACCAATGTTTTAGTTTTATATAAATGTCGATTATGCTTATTCAATATTTTTTATGATTTAGTATCATTTTTCTTGGTTATTATGGTTACAATCTAAATAATATTTTTATTTATGAGGTGCATGCAATATAAATTCTACTTGCCATTCAAATATGAAGGGAGAGTATCATCAAGGGGAATGATGTACATTGAAATGTTGGAGTTTTTGAGATTTGATAACAAATTTAGCACACACACCACTTATCAAAATAAAATGTATCATTTCTTTAATATTCATTATGTTGATTTATTTATGCTTGGATTTGTTGATATGGTCTAGATTAGTGATTTGATGGTAATCAATATTATTTTTAGCTATGATTGTTTGTTATGATCATAGCATTTCTAACATTTCTCAATAATTAACTTGTATATTTGTCTTTAAAATACTATACTTTGAATAGTTGGGTACATAACCTTACAGGTGGGTATCTACAAGAATTAAATGATAAACATTGTTAGAACATATATATACATGAAACAAAAACAAATTTCATATTTTAACTTATACAAAAATGATTTTAATAAACTTGTTTAAACTAGACTTAAGGGGTACCTATCTTGACTTGAGTTTTAAATACCCAAGGGATTACCTATGTATGTGGCATTGATTCTTTAATTTTTTTTATTAATTTTAGTTTGATGTTTTAATGATAAGGGATGGGCATTTAAACTATTTTTAAAACATAATAATTATGTTTTTTTCACTTACTACATCAACCCTCATTCTAAAAGCATCATTTGATTTTGTGGATTAGTCATTCAAACTATGAAAACTATGATGGTGAAGGTTTGACTACAAGTTGGAGAAAATAATTTAAAAGTTTTAAAGTTTATTGGTTAAGCTAGGAGACATGGAAATCATTTTAGGAATTTCTAGTTTGATGGTGAGCCTTTCTTTTAAAAATGGATAATGTGTCACCATGATATTAGGAGTTTTCAAACACATGAAAGGGACTACAAAATTAATAAATGAGTTGGATTTTTTGTATTTTGGGTTAGACATGGTAGACAAATGAGAAAGAAAGGAAGAGAAGAACATTGAGTTAAATATAAGAAGGCAAAATACTTTGATAGTTAAGAGGTAGGGATTATTTTTGGTTAACCCTAAAACATGTAAACATGTTATACAATTTGAAAATATTATTAGGTTTATTAGAATGGTAGTTTAGATGTTTAAAACCCTAGGTAGAATCAATGAATGGACTATTTAAGAGATGGATTTAACCCAAAAAAAAATCTATTATTTTAATATGTAATATGTATACAAATGGTTAGGGTTTGAAGTGAAACTAAAACTATTTTGTGTTTAGTTTATTGATTTTGAATGGCTTTTCTTAGATATTTAAATAGACTGTGTATTGATTTTTTTAAACAAATGATTTTGTAATAATTCAACTATGGACTAGTCTTAATAAATGGATGTAGGTTAATATAAGGGTTTGAAAAATTATTGGTTAGGGATTTGAATCAAGGTTTGAATGTCTATTTGTTGACTATATTCCTTATTCAAAATGAAGTCGATGTGTGTTTATTTGATTCATTGTATTTAGAGAAAGGTTTGTGTATTAATCGATTGATGAAATATTATTAAAGGCATGTGTGTTCATTTATCCACTTGACTTGGGATATGTTTGAATTAGGGATGTCTAAATTAGGTTTTCATTTGGAAACTACTTGGCTTGTATTTCTTATGTTTATAAATTCAGAAGGGTCAAGTATTATTAATAATTATACTCTATATATGAATGTTTAGGAGTTGAAACATATTTAATATTACATGAATGAGATAAACATTATTATTAAAATTTACTTAGTTTGGGTAGTGACTATGTATGTAAATTATGTGATGTCTATGTGTAATCCTTAATATGTCTACTGTGTATATAATATTATGGGTCGACTAGGAGTCAGTTATATTTAAATGATTGTATGAGCACTGTAAGCCATTTAATATATATTTAGAAGGGACATTTGTAAGTTTTTTAGACACATGTCAAAAATTTGTTCAACTATGAATGCAAGAATATTGTGAGTCAGTTTTGGTATGGATGGTTAAGTGATATTATTCAACTTAGTTAAGTCTATATCAATTTTTTTTACATTATGATTATATTATCTTGTGTCTATGGTGTATGAAGATATTTATATATCAACTGAGTTTAGAAAATTATATTTACTTTATATAAATAATTATCTTTGGTCTATGTTTAGTAGATTATTCATCAATTCTCATTACCATTAACACAAACTTAATATCATTTCATTTTGATTGTTTTTAACATATATACTCATGTTAGGTATACATAACAAATTAGGTTAAAAAATAAACTGTATTTAGTTTATATGGTTTGATTGGATATCATTTATAATAAAATTATTGAATAGTACTCATTTTCTATTTTTATTTAAAAGACATATACACATAGGAGAGTATGAAAATAGAACATAGTTGATCACTTCAATTATGTTTTCATTTTAGCTATGTGTAATATACTTAACTAAATTTTTCATGGATGTTTATTAAAATGTATTAAACATTTAGTTTAATTATGAGTTAATATTATTTAGTATACAACTTGGTATATGAAAATATATACATACGTATATATGTAATTATGGATTAGACATAAATAAAAGTATATTATTTTTGAATAGTTCATAAAAACACATATACGTAAATATAAGTTATTTATTATAATTATATGCATAAGTATATATAAATGTATGGCCATTTATATGTATATTATGCCATTTAAAAATCAATGGCTATGTCTTTAAATGTCTATAGATACAAGTGGACATATTTGGTATATGTGTTTATGCAGATAATTGGGTTGTGAGTATATGTTTGTTTAAGTTGAATAGTTTTGTTCATATGCAAACTGGAATTTATATCACTACTTTATAATATGTTGTTTGGTTATAAATTGTGTGGAATCTGATTAATATCTTATTAAAATAATAAATTTTGTGTTTATTATTGTTGATTTACTTAGGATATACTAAGAATTTCTTGAATTGTATTATTTTTTTATAATACTAGTGAGCATAGGTTGTTTATAAGGAATTGATAAATTTTGAGAGATTATGATGATTGATACAAAAAAATTATATATAAAATATTGATTTAATGGGATATGGACATTGGTTGTATTTGAACTTAGGAAATATATTTATGATTAAAAAAATTATTATTTAACATGAGATTATTTCTATGTTTATTGTATTTAATTAATGTCATATTAAGTACCAATTTATATGAGAAATTTGTGGAATTTTTGTATATAGATAATTGGAAATCTAGTATTAATGACACTAACTATTATTATCATGAGACAAATTCTCATACATATAGTTAGAGTCATTAATACATAGATTATCTGAAATCTGCTTGTGTGTGATTATGATTTTTATAATGGATCATTAAAATATATGAAAATTTTGGACAAAGTATTGCTCGAGGTACAATCCACTGAGATTGGGGGTGAATCAATGAGCCTAGATACTAAAATTTCAATTTTAGTCCTTTTCAAACTATTTAAACAATCAATATATAACAACTTGATCGAGCACCATTAAAAAGAAAACTCTTTCATTCAATGCATACATACGATCAAAAACATAACACATAGTTCCTATGGTAAACCTTCATGGGTAATAAAACCCTCTCTCAAGCCTAAAACACAAATGGACTATTTTCCAATAAGAAATTACAAACAAGATACTGATCAATTACTTTAGACCATCAAACCTTGATCATGTCCTCCTGACCAAAGGTATTTAGTGAAACACATGTTCTAAAAAGAGCACATACCCCTAATATGGTCAACTACTTTAGACCACATTAATTTATTAAAACACCTATTTTACAAGGAGAAAATATCCCCAAAGAAGACCAACTCATTTAGACCCTCCTTTGATAAGAACACTTCCACCTTAGAATTGATGTCTTCAACACATGATGATGGATCTCTAGATATCACTCATCTCTCCTTATAGCAACAACTCTTTTACATAGCACACCCTACTGGCCAATGAACATCACATACTTAAACCAAAATACAAATATAAATTAGGAAACATTACATATTCCAACTAACCACACTCTTCAACTCTCCACACTTAATTAATCTTTCACAGTAACAAGTCTATCATATATTTAACAACATGACTAGATAATCATAAACATAGTGAACACATTGATCTATATCTTATATCAACCACCAATCTAAAATGAAAATCAGAAATTCTTTTCTCATTCTCAAGACATCCAAAACATCCCTTTTGATAACTACAAACCTATTCAGTCATGCTCAACATGCAAGAGCACTATTCTAACCTTAGAAACATGACCTATATGTCATACATGTAGCCCTTAATCTATTTTTATTCTCAACCAATAAATTGGGCACACTCAAATTTCTTACTTTTTTTCTTCAATTCTCACACCACATCCAAGTAATACAAGTCTAAAAATCACCACATTTGTATTTAAAGAGTAATCTTGATAATCAATATCTTGGTCAGCCATTGGGTATGCCTTATCCCTTAAGGAATATCTCACATGAAACAATGACTCAATACAATCTTCATAGGTTAGATATAGAATTTATGGGTCACCCTTAAGCATCTACACCTTTTAATAAGGCCCTTGTAGCTCTTATAGGTCTCATGGAGACCTATTCACCCAATTAGCTCACCCTCTAATAAAATAGTAATACAAGACCAATTTTAAATACATGGGTGAACTCCCTATGTCTTCTTTGAAATTTTCAAATTATGACAATAATCTTAGATCACCTCTTCATATGCTCAATCAACATAAACGAACACATAGTCACCATGAATGAACACATAGGCAACTTCTTAAGCATTTTCCATACTCAAGATAGATTGATCATACCTATCAAATGCACATAGAGAATTGACATGGAGTATACAACATGTTTCAATAGATAATTCATAATGTAACATTAAAATAACATTAATACAAGATTGAATATCCTTCTCAGGTCACATGCAGAAAAAGCACAAACACATAGTGAGCTTCTAGGCTGAATATATTTGATTGTAGTCACTTCAAGATCTTCAAATCATGTTCATTGGATGTACCATGGAGTCCTCTTCATCTTTTATTTTAATAGAACTATAAATATTATCTTATATCGAAATATATAGAAAAAATAGTGAGCTCTATTTTTTCTTGTGTTAAATTTAAATATTTGAATTGCAAATAGGTCATAGTTAACCTTCAAACACAATGATCAAATATTGTGAGCTCATAGCTCAAATTGAATACACATTGTTAATCTTGATCAATATTTAACACATGGGTACCAATGCTAAAATGTTAAACTTTAGTCACATTGACCTCATCTCATGCAATATCAAAATTTTGACTTAACATGCCCCATCAAACTCTATAGATCAATCAGGTCTTTAATGATCAATTCTCACCATTTAATCAATCTCTCATCATTGGATCATTATCCTATACCTTTGTGTAGATGTAAAACATCATGCACCTATCCTCATCTCACTACCTCTTGACTTCTTGGAGTAATGCACAACATTGATCTTGCTTGAGATTTAACTTTCTCAAAAATGACTATGGGGACCCTTTCAATATGCCTGAATAGCCATTTTTGATCCTTAATAACTTATTCTATGCTTTGATGTAGGATCATAAATTTGGACCAAATGATCTATTCACATAGGAGAATCCAAACATGTGATACACTAATATTTAAACCTTCATGTGTATAAGATATAATGTCATTAGGATACCTTCTCAAAATATTCTATCATAGAGGCAACCATGTCGAAACCTGCCTGAGAGGCCATGTTTGAGCATACTTAACTTTTGTCTTGATTCAAAACATGATCTCAAATTTAGCATAAATTAACTATGATTAAAATTAAATAGAGCCATATCATTAGTTTCTATTGACACCTTCACATGTGAAAGATATAACAACATTCAAAATACTCACTTAGATCTTTTTGCCACATTGTAAAATTGGCTATGGGAAAACACAGTCAAATTACATATATTTTGATGTGTTGAATCAAATGATCTCAAATTTAGTAAAAATAAACTAGGAACAAAACTGAATAAATCTATTTGACCATATTATCTTGAAACCTACACATATTTAAATTCTTACCTCATCAATATGCTTACCCAACTCTTTCTATCCAACTACAAATTTGGCTATGTATGGGAACATAATGAATTATGACTAAGAATCTAACTTTGTAACCTCATATATTTGATCATGATTTAATGGATGACTTGAGATCTAGTTCATATCAACTAGGGACTAATGTTATCATAACCATATGACCAACTCCCCTCAACTTGTCCACATGTGGCAATGATGATGTCAACAAATTATCTACTCAAATTGTTTGCCTCTAGACTCAAACTATCTAGATAAAAAAATGGACTACTAGATGAATTCCACTTATAAAAACAAGTTATCCAATCATAGATATCATATTAGGTACCTCTCACATATGTTATAATCATCGTAGTCAACCTTGAACACGTCTGATCAGTCAAACTCTTAAGATCAACTAAGCCAACATCAAGCATAATAGGACAAGTACATTCTACACTTTTTCATTGTCACTTAGCCTACCAAAGAAATTCATCTACTCAGGACAGCTCCATGACACTACCATGAAATCACTGGTAAATATCCAATAATAATGTTTGTATTTAAACAATATAATTTCACATATTTGATTATATGTATATATGCATGATTTGATGTTAGAATGTATTTATATATGATATGTTTCATGTAGTTAATATCTTATAACACACAGGTTTTAGTCAGCTTCTCAATACCTACACCATTACCATCCACTCATGTTTGAAGGGAGTTTCATTCCCTAGTTTGACATTGTGTAAGGGATCTATGGTTTGTGGTTGGTGTGTAAAATCACTCTAATGACGTTCTCCCTCTCCTCCATTAGTGAACTGATAGAAACTCTTACTCATGATTTCAATTTATTTTCATATAATGAGTTAATGGATATCCATTGTTTTTGTGTAACCTTATATTTTGTATACACACTTTGATGTAAAAGCATTATGTTATTATACATGATCAATATTATATTGGCTTCTCTTATTGTATAATATTATTATATCAAATTTCAATAGTTAGTTGAGTTATTATTATTTAGTAGCCATACATTTATGATGGACTATATTTGTAATTATGATGACTTTGTTAATCTGATCATTATCTAAATGAATCATAACTAACTTATTATGAAAGATCGATTTAGTTAAATATAAATTAACTAATGTTTTGGTAATAATCTAATTTGATTATTAAGTAATTTTTTTTAAATATCATTATTTGAGTTAAACACAATGGGGTTATAAAATTGTGGTATCAAAGTTATGGCTCAAACTTTAAGAATTAATGAATCCACTAACATATTCATATTCTCTTGTTAATTAGAAAGAGAATGGTACATGGTAGACATAGAAATGAGGGCACTTAAAACACCAACTATCTAATAGATCCAAGCCAATTTTCCATTGATAAATTGGGAAGTTGAATTATAATCTCATTGACATGTATAGAACTAGGGACAAAATCATGGCCTAGTAGCAGGAAGTGCATGGGCATGTTTAATAAGTAAATTAGAAATAGGCTAAAAAGCAACCTATTCAATAAGAAGCTCAAAAAGAGCATAGGCATGATGAGGTAATAGGATAAAAGGGCTCATGTAGATGTAGAACTTGCATTGGACATGAAGAAGTTAAATACTCATAAGTTTGATGGAACTATAGTTATGGATGCTGTTCAAGCTTGGTTGATAGAAATGGAAAATTACTTCAAGATAAAAAAAACTATTGAAAAGTTACTAAATCATTTTTTTGATAATATCATCTTGCTAGGAAAGTAATAATATGGTTCAAAAATAAGAATCTCAAGATGAATATCGGCTCTACTACCACCACCTAGGAGCAATTCATGATTTTATTCAGATAACTATGGTTGCCTCAATTGTATTTTGACCATAAGATAATAAATTTATAAAGTTTGAAGCAAGGAGATATTTAGTGAATGAGTAATAGGAATATCTCAATAAGATCCAAAAAATATGTTCATCATTATCAGGTAGATGAAAGGTTTTGAATCAAAAAACTTATTATGGGATTAAAACCCCAAATTGGATATGAGGTAGATATACATGGGCCATCTATGATAGATCAGGTATTAGATAATGTAGTTAAGAAAAAATATAAGATAAAATCTATTACTAAGATTAGAAAGAAGTTTAGTAAGTTTGGAGGTAAAAAATTGACACTTAAGAAGAAGAAATGGAAGAGGAACGAAAATTTTAAGAACTAGTTCAGGAGTTAGAATGCTAAGTTTAGTAACTTCTTAGATAATAATAAATTTGAAGGTGGAATCAAATATAGGTTTAGGGTGAACCAATAGGTAGAAAGGAAAGGATTAGTTGGTGGATGCTTTATTTGTGGAGTGGTCACTTTGCAAGGGAATCTACTCAAGGAAAGTATGAATGAAAATCTAAGGGTATTATACAACAAGGTAATTTTCATTAGAGAATTTGTGTGACTATTAAAAATCCTAGAAATAATTTTCAAGCTACACCTATTAAGCTTTTAGGTAATATTTTTGGTCAAACTATTTATATTTTTATAGTATAGAGTGCTTTATTTCTCCAATTATGATTTTTATGTTATCTAAGAAATCTAGTTTAATGGCAAATACATGGTTAGTGCAATATGGGAATGATGTTAAGGTCAAGGTTGATAGGTGTTTAGTAGAAGCTAACATTGAGTTGCCTAAATTCACTACTATAGTATGTATTTATGTAAATAAACTATGGTCATATGATGTAATCCTAGGGGTTAATATTCTTGATGAACATAAAGCAAATTTAGATTATTATCTAAAGAAGGTAGAGTTTCAGGATTATTTTGGGATCTAACTCAAATTTAGGGTGAGAAAAGGGAAAAAAACACAGGTAGATTTTTTCAATTAAGACTAAGAAGGATCAGAGGAAGGTATGTCAGACATTTATTGTTAAAATAAATGATATGGAGGAAACAAATGAGTCATCCATTGAGAATTACCCTTTCCTTATGAAATTTTAGGATATGTTTCGAGAGGAATTACTAGGATTACCACCCAAGAGAGAGTTTGATTTCTTAATTTACATAAATACCTGGTTTGGAACTATAATCCAAGGCACCTTATAGGATGTAAACTATATATTTGGTTTAGTTTAAGGTTAAACTACATGATTTGTTATCTAAAGGGTTGATTTAAACAAGTGTGTCACTATGGGGTGCACCATTCATGTTCATCAAGAAGAAGGATGACACTCTTCACTTATGTATTGATTATAGGATGTTAAACAAAATGCCAATAAATAATAGGTGTTTGTTGCATCGCATTGATGATCTCTTTGATCAAATATATGGAGCTACAATTTTATTAAAGATAGATCTGTAAGTGGGATATAATCTATTAAGGATTTGAGAATAAGATATTCCTAAAACAACATTCAGAACTTGGTATGGGCAATATGAGTTTACCATGTTGAGTTTCAAGTTAACAAATGCCCTAGAAGTGTTTATAAATCTCATGAACAATGTTTTTAGGGACTATTTTTATCAATTTGTGTTAGTTTTTCTAGATTATATATATATATATATATATATATATATATATATATATATATATATATATATATATATATATATATATATTCTAAGAATGAGGAATAACATATATAACATCTAAAGTTGGTGTTATAGATTTCATGAAAGCATAAACATTTTTTTATTTATCCAAATATGCATTTCTATAGAGGAAAGTATAGTATTTAGGACATGTTATCTCTATAGATAGAATTTTAGTTGATCCAGTGAAGATAAAATCCATAAATTAGTGGCCAACTCCTAAAAATTTGCATGAGGTG
>JARHVA010002210.1:1177500-1185000 GCA_037957365.1 Torreya grandis
ACATAGTTTATCAGTTCAATTTTGTTTCATTTTTAGCTATATGTCATATATTTAATTGAATGTTTCACAAATTTTTATTAAACTATATTAATAATCTATTTTAATTATCAGTTAATATTCTTTAGTAGGGAACTTAATATATGAATATATATACATACATAGATATGTAATTATGGATTAAACATAAAGATGAGTATAATATTTATGAATAGTTTATAAAATCACATACAATCATCATTTGTGTGTGTTTATATATATATATATATATATATATATATATATATATCTGTGTGTGTGTGTGTGTGTGTTATCTATTACAAGTATACACATAAGTATATATATAGTTAAATGCACTATATATATACTTATGTATATACTTGTAATAGATAACACACACACACACACACACACACACACACACACACACACACACACACACACACACACACACACACACATACACACACACACACACACACACACATAACACACACACACACACACACACACACACACACACACACACACACACACACACACACACACACACACACAATGATATTATCAATGCCTAAGAGTTTAAATTTATATAAATGAAAATGGACATATTTGATATACATGTTTATGTAGATAATTAATTTTTGAGTAGATATTTGATTAAAGTGAATATTTTTATTCATATGCAAACTATAATTTATATCGTTAATTTGTAATATGTTGGTTAGTTATAAATTATGTGGAATTTGACTAATACCTGACTAAAATAATAAATGTTGTATTTATTATTATTGATTTCCTTAGGGTTTATTGAGAATTAACTGAATTATATTATTTTAGATATAATACATGTGAACATTGGTTGTTTGTAAGGAGTTGATAAATTCTGAGATATTGTGATGATTGTTAGAAAATAATTATACATGCAATATTCACTTAATAAAAAATGGATGTTGGTTGTATTTTAACCAAGGAAATATATTTATGATAATAAATTGTTAATATTTAAAATGAGATTATTTCTATATTTATTATATTTAATTATTATGGTATTAAATACTAATCTGTATGAGAAATCCATATAATTATTGTATATCAATTATTGGAAATATGGTATTAATGACACTAATGATTATTATCATGAGATAGATTCTCATTCTTATAGTTGGAGTTTTTAATACATAAATTATATGAAATCTAATGGATTTCATTTGTCATTATGATTTATCCAATGGATCATTAAACTATATGAAAACTTTTTCCAAAGTATTGTTTATAGTTAAACATTATCATTTCACATGTTTGATTATATACATGTATGTATGATATCATATTAAAATGGATTTATTTATGATATGTTGCATGTAGTTATAAATTTACAACACATAGGTTCTAGTTGACTTATCAAATTAGAATCTGTGAAGGGAGGGTCGTTCCCTAGCTGGGCATTATGTAGGGGATCTATGGTCTATGGTTGGTGTATAAAAGCACTCTGATGATGCTTTTCCTATCCTCTAGCAGTGAACTAATAGATACTCTTACTCATGATTTTAGTTTATTTTCAAATAATAATTTAATGGGTAATTTTTTGTTATGTGAAACCTTATATTTATTATATACACTCTGATGTAAAAACATTGTATTATTATACTTTATAAACAATAGTTTGGAAACTCTTATTTTATAATATTATTCTATTTTATTTCAACAATGGGCTGAGTTGTTATTATTTAGTAGTTATAAATTTGTGATGTACTATATTTTTAATTAGATTGACTTTGTTAATCTAATCATTATCTAAATGAATCATAACTGATTTATTATTAAAGATGAATTCAGTTAAAGATCAATTAACTAATCCTTTGGGAATATTCTTATTTGATTATTAAGTAAATTATTAAAAAAACTATTGTTTGAGTTAAACCCAGTGGGCCTCTAACAATTTAGACTTGGTTGGTTTCTTAGTGTAGTGGAGGATAAAACCACAATATATTTATTTGATTTTTTATCTTGGAATACTTAATATTTAGTTCTACTTAGTTGATGACTTGGTCTTGTCTGCTTGAGAGACTCTTGATAAAACTTAGAGCTTGCTACTTTCCTATTGAACATGTAATGGTTGGAATGAATGTATTTGGTATTTACTTATTATTAATAATGATATACCTTGATAAGTCTCTTACACAAAAATAAGTCTTAAAATGTGATAACTCACCCATCAAGAGCCTTTACACAAGTTTCTCATATATTCCAATCACTTTAACGAGGTCAAAATTCTTGAGGAACAAGTTTCCAATTGGTTTCCAGGCTTTCTTCACTCTCTCAACTACCTTGAACCATTATTTAGTATGAATAATACTTATTTTACTACTTGGAGACTTTTTTATGGTGTTTCCATGATTGGCTATGTTTGAGGAGAATCACTAAACTTAAATAGCATAGATAGAGGCCTTAAATTCTTAACTTATACCATTTAGAGGTTGTTTTGAACATTTGTATTCATCAAGAATTCTTTGGGAACTTATTTCACATGAATGTGATATCTTTAATACCTTTAAATTTCATTTCAGCATATTAAACAACAATTATATAAGATGATTTCCCTCATTGGGTCAGTACACAAAGTAGGGGGAATAAAAAGGAGCTATCCATGGACATGATTTTTAAATAATTTTTTAAAATTGAACTTGTCTAGATAATTTGAAATAACCATACTCAAAATTTAATATGATATAAGAACATGAATTTTATCACTTAAATTATACTTTCCAACAAACTATTTTTTTAAAAATTTATTAAGTATAATTAGGTCAAACATATAAAATTTTAAAATCAACTCATGCTTTTTAAAATAAAATAAAGTGGATAGATGGTTGTGTGGACCACCATTTTTTAGCACCACTTAATATTTTTTTAAAACCTTTCACGAAAAATTTAGATAAGATCTTCTAGTTTATGACCTATTTTTTTAATTAACAATTTTTTTTTTAATTATTTTTTTAAGTAAATAGATCCTAAAATTGATAAAAATGGATAGTCAATCATGTGTCCCCCCTTAGGTACGTAAAAATGAAATGAAAATGTATGTTTCTCAAATGTGTGTAAAATTAGACATAGTTTACAACCATATAATTTTTTTCCCTTGGATGAAAATAAATAAATTATATTAACATGTATAAGCCTGTATATTTGCATCGTGTTATGGATAAAAATTATATAGTTAAAAACCAACAAAGATTGTAAGATTAAAATAATCTAAAATTATAAATATATATATATATATATATGAAAAGAGGATAATGATCTCATCATTATGGTAATAATTTTTTAAATTTTGTCGATGAAATTCCTAATGTATTTGGTGATGGAAGTTGAAATTTTTTATTTTGAATCCAACATCTTAGACTCAACTTTAGAATGATAGGTCAAAGCCTTTGGCTCAGTAATCCATTCTATTTCTAATCCAAAATTCTAGGAATTTGAATTTAAAAATGTAATGCATACATATTATACATAATGTGTACATATTATGTAATAAGACATATGCAATATGTAACATGTATGCATTAGCTAAATATGTGTATAGATTATATAAAATTTATGAATTATAATATAATGTGTACATGTTATCCTAATATAGATAAAAAAATCATTTTTTAACAAACATTTTTTACACAAACTGATAAATTCATACCAACATACATTCTCTAGACGTTTCTACATTACATGCAAGTTAGGAATAAGAGTTATCAAGTTTTTATTTGGACCCCATCATTTAATGGATATCACTTGTCCAATGGGTGATGGATCACATTAAAGAAAGAGAAATAAGTTGATGAATAAAACACTTGATAAAATATAAAAGGTGAGAGACAAAAACAAGGTCCAAATGCAAACACTTCATTGAAAAGAAGATATAAAAACTATTTCTAATGAGCCAAATGTTGTAGACAATGATGTGATTAATAATAATGAATTGATTAATTATTAAATTGAAAATAATCAATTCAATAATGATGTAATTTAAAATACTAAATTGCATAATGCTAAAATTGATAATAATGAATTACATAATGTTGGAAGCTCACATTCAAAGTATAATGTTCATTATTTTGTTTATGATGATTGTATGCATGATACCTTACCCCCCAACAATGAATAAATTTTCATGGAAATAAATAATGATGAAATTATAATTGAATAAAGTTTTATAAAATCATATAATGAGGAAATAAACAATGAATAAAATTTCATCCCACCAATAATCAACAAAAGTAATTAATATTTTGAAACACCCTCTCAAAAAGTTCTGCTAGTAATAACACCTCCAATAATTGTTCATAGAAAATGTAAGTAATTAATAAAAATTTATGAAAATATTTTGAAATTAATGCCTAAAAAAATATCTGACTACCATTCAAGAAGACTGACTCATGAAATTTTGGATAGTTTCTTTCATAATTTGACTCATGATAATAAAATATGTTAATTGTTTATTTTGTTGATGAAATTAATTAAGATGATACCTACCATATATACATTAGGGATAATAAAATATAATATGGATGATGAAAATGTATAAATTATTGACAACTTACATGATGCCTATCATATTTTAGGTTGTAAATCACATAATAAAGAATGTAATGTTACCCATTGTATAAACATAACTTATGCAATAAATAGTCAAACATGGAAAAAGTGAATGATTTAAAAAATAAGATGAATACTTGATATAAATATAATAACATTAATTAAATCAATTTACATATGAAAAACACTTAATGAACCCAATAAAAATGAGTTATGGGCAGTCTCTAGTTGACTTCAATGAAAGGACAAGGCTATAGTCAATGCTCTGAAAGAGTTATTTGTAAAATTTTGGAAGGATAATACTATAGTTTCACCCAATGTAATAGATGTGGTAAAAATAAGAGTTATGTGACTTATAAAGTAAAATAAGGAAAATAATTTAAAATCTACGAGCTTGTTATAAAATAGATTTCATTTCAAAAAAATTGGTCAAATTCAGGGTGTTTTTTTTATGACTATACAAGATACACATACAGGGCTAGATGGTTGGATGAGCAATTCAAGATAAGAAAGGACACATTCCCACTTGGTTTTATTATTTATATAATTAGATTTTAATAAAATTATGCATTTAAACCACAAATGTAAGTTCAGTCACAATTTTATAACTCATCAAAATTTTCCATATTCATGTATATAGCATTCATGCATGCACATAATGGTATCAAGAAAGATCAAAAAATAATAAGAGAGTACCATTTATATTTTATCAATGACCAATCACATTTTATAGATTACATTCATTATTATTTTGAGAAGTTATATAGATAGTCGATTGAAAGGAACATTAATTTCAATTAGTATTACATTTGGTTAGATAATTGCACATCACAATTTAAGAATTCAGAGATGTTTTATTGGTTGATAATGATACATGTTAAAACGAGGTTAGAAAATATTTGGAGTTACACTAAGGTTAGCCATGGAAAATGGGAGCATGATGGTGTTAAAACATGTGTAAAAATATCCCTTGCAATGGAGGAGTTTAAATTTGATGAGGGTGCTCATTTATCTAATGTAAAAATCATGGTATAATGGTGTAATGAGAACACATGCTTTGGTGCTTAACCAAATTCTACCTTTCATATATTTTTTTGTGAATGGAGAAATAAAATTTAGCAAAGTATAAATATTATATGACTATGATGGGTTCATGTTGTCTCCACTCATTTCATAGCTAAAAAGTATGATCTTGGAATATTTATATGAGACACTTGGAATTTTTATGTTCTACATGCATGGAATCTATTTGGAATGAGTGTTAGTCATAAGAGTGGGTGGATGACTAGATTTCTAGTCCTCTAATTACAATCAACACATATCACGTTCCATGAGCATTATAATTTTATAGATATGGAATCATCACATGACTTTGATTATTTATCTGATCTAGTGCAGCTAGGTAGAATATTATTCATTACGTACTATTTAATTTACTAGTATATATCTTCATATAGTGTCATTAAAAATTGTTAATTTGTGATAAAGGACATTTTTTTGCAGTTATTACAAATGATGACAATGAAGAGGGGGAAATTTACTACTTATACTAGTGTGTAGAGGAAAATAAAAAATTAAATTCTATAATCAAAGATGAAGAAAACATTAAATATCTTGATGGGTTTATGGTAGTCACTAAAACATAGATTCAATGATTTCCAATAAAACATCTAGATATATAGTTGTTTTAAGACTTTGGACACATAGGAGGATACTACACTATTTAAATTCAATTTTTGAAACATATGTTCAATTGAAAAAAATAATGAGAGGACATTAAATAGGAATATGTGGAAATTTCATGAGTTAGACCATGAAGCTATTTTTGATACTATCAAGATAACATTAGATCCTAGTTGTTCGATGGATTGATATGTGGAGGTTTGTTGACTTCTAAAATGTAAATATAATAAATTTTACCAATTTTTTTTATTTTTTAGGTAGTACATATAAATTTCAATTTTAATTAATTACTAACATTTTTTTTTGGTTAGTGGTGTCACATAAGCTTCCACCTTCACGCGGTTGGCACTGCTAGGAAAGAATTTCATATTTGAAGCTAAGAGAATCTTAAGCTAAAGGTACGTAACATTTATCCATGAAAAGAGGTTTCCTTGAATGAAGGAAAGCATAGAAGGAGCATCATGTCTATTTGAAGTGTTGATGTGGTCAAATGCCTTCATGATTTGACTTATATTTTGTGATATTGGTCTCCTTGATTCCATTTCAATCTTGACTCACCATTTCCTTACCTACAATGCTTCAATTATTTTTGAACCAAGTTGTTTTCAACTCCAATAAAGTATTTCCATTATTCTATAGGGTAGTTTGAAATACCCTAAATGCTTATTTGACTCCATCAAATGACTATTTTCTTTCTCAAGTCATAGAGGGAGCATGTTTGACATTATTGAAAGCATATTTCATAGGAGATTGATGGGCTTAAAGGCCTTATTACACTCACTTCAGAAATACACCCTTATAAGTCTTCACCTTTGATTAATTTCTTAGGTAGTATTCACCTAGTTGGTATCAAATATAATGGTCTAACTATATTCCTATTCAACATTTATTCCTTTTTAAATTCATGTTACTTAGTTTCAACTCCAAAGTTACTTCTCTGTCATTCAATTCACTAGCATCTTCATTATATTGAATGATTTTCAATGTAGGATCCCCTCTTATGATCATCATCCACCTTAAGTTTATAAGTCAAGTTTAGGAATATATTTAAGTCTTATAAAATCTCAAAATATGATAAAAAAAACACAAATTAGAAACCTCTTTCCCTTGAGAGGAAAACTATTTAGTCTTGACTCTTAAATACATCAATCCACCTCATTAGTGTAGATAAAGTGCATAGTGTATATATCAAGTTTATTATAATAAGCATAATTTCCTCCATCCACA
>JARHVA010002210.1:1205000-1227500 GCA_037957365.1 Torreya grandis
GAGGCAGATTTGAGTTTGTATGAACTATCATCAGTTGTATGAGGTAGAGAGGTAGTTTTAAAGGTGTTATATCAATATAATTCCATCATAATGTGTCTCATACATCAGATCAAAGGTGGATATTAGTTTGGAGGTGATTGAGCTAGTACTTCATCATCTAGGGGGTTGTATCCTCCTTGCTAATTGGTGCTAGTTAAAGATCTAGTGGATGCTTGACCAAACTGAGGGGTGTGTGTTCCGTAATCAGTTGGTACTAGTATAAATTAAATAAATACATTTATATTAAAGTATTCCAAATATTTTTTTAGTGGGTTTTCTCCACATGAGGGTTTCCCACATAATTTATGTGTTATGTGATTTAATCTCACATTATTATTTTTTGTTCATTACAATGAATGGTTTATATGGTTCATGAATGCTTATGTTGAATGGTTAAGACTTTGAAGATTTTAAATTGAATTTTATTTTATTTCATTATTGATTCACCCCCTTTTCATTGATTGTGCTTCTAACAATTGGTATCAGAGCAGGGCCTTCAGGAAGGCTTGATAACAAGGAAGGTAGTCCATGAAGCATAAAATGGCTAAGTAGATAAGGAAAGAGAATCAAGAATTGATATATATGGTCAAAATTATTATATAACATATTAATTATTTTAATACAAGGAGGAATAACTCTAACTCCAAGGAAGATGAATATTAAAAGATCATCAAAAGTCTTAGAGAGCAGGTCAAGTCCTTTATGGAATATGAAAGAAAGGTGAGTCATCTTCAAACTAAGTTTGATATAATTATTAAAATAATACAATAAGTTATGATAATTATTCATGATATTAATAATTAATTATAGGCTACACATTCATGTTTGATTTCTAAGAAGGTTGAGTGTGATTAGTTGAAAATCGAGTTAGGTTCCTTTAAGGTTGAGCATTAGAAGCTAGTGGTCAAAAAGAGTAAGGTTGAGCAAGTTAAATTATATCAGGTTAATAAGGGTGTTATCATGAAGAAAAAGATGATAATAATATAAATTAATCCCAATTACATTAGGTTTATCAATTCACCTAATAGTCAATGTTATGGTTGCAAGTAGTTTCATCACATTGTAAGAGATTGCAAAAGGAGAGAAAACCTATAAAAAGGAGATAAAAGCAATCATCAAGAAAAAGTTATGATTTATATTATTTTTGTTATATATCATAGATTTGGTAATATTTCAATGTATTTTAAGAATAGGTTGAATGAGTTATCAAGGAAAAATAAGGTGTATGCAGCTTCTAGTATGCAATAAAGAGGTTACACATGGATATGGAGATCTAAGACTATTAAGAGAGATCAGATTGAGACCAAGGATAAATTAGTTTCTAAGTATATCAATAAATATTGTTTTATTGAGGTAAAAAAAGGTTTAGGTGAAAAGGAATGCCAATAAAAAGTAGAATTCATTGATAGTGCATTGAAAGGAAATATGGCAGCCAAAAAGGAGAAGAAAAAAGACCAGCAAATTATTGAGAGTATAGATATTTGGGAATCTCATAAATTTTGGGTGTTCTAAGTGCCTTGGTAGGTAATGTGTATCTATTAGGCTTCATAAATTAATTACGTATTCATTTGAATCATCATGGAATGGTGTTGTAAGGTTGATAAGTGAGATACTAGTTAATGGGTCAAGGTATGTTCTTTGTCTTGATATGCATATAATTGAATATGGATTATTTTAATTATTTTAAACCTTGTCAAATATATATATGACCTATTCATAATTATGAGAAGTTATTTGAAGGTTTGAATTTATTTGTGAAATAAGATCTTAATTTAAGTGTCCTTAGTTGGCATAAGGGTTCTAATGCAAGAAACACTTGACATGGTGTATCTTGGGTTTTACAAAGATTTGGGTCACCAAAATTGGTGAAAAAGTGTAAAATTGTGATATAAAAGTGTTCAATGAGGTTATGGTGTGCTAGAGATACTCACTTGGTGTAAAGGTATGAGATTTTCAGTTATGTAACTTTGTTTCCAATGTACCTCTTTGAAGTGACCTAGGAAAGGAGTATCTTTTTTTATGCAAGAAAGAGGTCCTTGAAGGCTAATATTATGAAGGTAACTTTAGATTGTAGTATAATTAATGTATATTTTCAAAAAAAATCATCTGTATATGTCCTAATGAGGTAGCCTATTCATGTTGGTGGCTTGAAGAGCTCTTATAGGACTGGATTTAGGTAAGTTTAGTTACGTTAATCATGTTATTACTATTTATATCAGTTGTAGTTATTTGATTCATATGATAAGGTTTGTAGAGAATTGAAATAGGTCATTTGGGCCTAAAAAATTAGAATTTGATTCAGTTGTCTCGTAAAGGATAGTGGAGCCTGTATATGGATAAAGATGGTTGCATTTAAGGTATGTTCTTGTAAGAGATTTTGCTTATATATGTTTATAGTCCTTTGGATTTTTATAATGGAATATGGAGTTAGGGGGAGATAATTTAGGTTTCTAAAGGATTATATGAAGCTTTGGCATGTTTACTATAATTTAGTAGTCAAGGAGTAATTTAGATAGAGGTATGTTCTCTTCAATTGATATGATGCAAGGTATGCATAGAGTGAAGGGGATAATATATAAGATGTTTGAATTCCAAGGATATTGTGTGGTTAAGTATGGTTTTATAATAGGTTATATGAGATTATCATGATGTTAAGTGGAGTTATCTAGCTCTATTATTAGTTGTTTAGGTCCAAGGATGAAGCTGGCACATTGAGGAAGAAACCCTTTATCATTAATGTCAAAGGGGGAGACATATCATAATGAAGGAGTTGTTCACTTTGGGAGAGAGCATCATGAAAGGTGTTTTACATCAATGAAAAGAGGGATATTGTTAATAAATATATTGAGATGCATTGATTATCATTGATGGCAAGGTGATCTTAGCAAATAATGCATTAATGACAAAGTAATAGGTTCCAAGTGGATTTGAAAGTGCATATCATGTATTTAGGCATTTGATTTGATTGACCATGTTTGAGGGGTAATATGTGGTGTAATAAGTGATTTATGTATTTGTGAAAGTGAAACTTATTTATCTAAGTAGTCTTGTGAAGGTCTAGATTATCCTAGTC
The DNA here is from genome assembly GCA_037957365.1 of Torreya grandis. Lineage (NCBI taxonomy): Eukaryota > Viridiplantae > Streptophyta > Pinopsida > Cupressales > Taxaceae > Torreya > Torreya grandis. Next base: position 1,208,113 of record JARHVA010002210.1, read on the forward strand.
ATCTTGATAGAACATTCTAAGTAAGTAATTTGATGACATCAACATTCGCACATGTGAACGTTTCAAAAAACATTAGTCACATTGGTTTCTTCAAATTTGTGCCTAGATAATGTGGTTAAAATTTCATGTCTTGAAATAATTCCTATCAATATTTATGGTGGTTCAAAGTTGATCTCCCAGGAAAATTTCACTAGTTTCCATACTTAGCCAATTTTGAATTAAAAAGTGACTGTTGGAATTCAAATATTGAATTTACAAAGGAAAAATAGTATGTAGTATTTTATTTTAACTTTTGATAATGGAAGAATTTTATGATTGTTTAAAAATAAAAGTGGTAAATAAATTAAATGGAAATATAATAAAATTGAATAAGAGGTTTGACTGGTCATATAAATTGCATTTGTTACATGTGAAAGTTCACTATTGGTTGACTATGTTTTTTATGAATAAACTAGAGTGCAAAGAAATTATTTAAAACGTTAAACTATTGGAGAAAAATTATTGGTATACAAATAAAAAATTAATTAGACTCTATGAATATCATGCTAAAAGTGATTTAGAGTTTTGAATGTCCATACAGATGTAGTTATTATAGGTCAAAATTGACTTTTGTTGACTATAATTATTGCAGGTCTGAGTAGGCTTCTTACGGTGCTGTTTCTAAGCCTTTAGAGGCTGAATGAAGGTGTTTTATGGATTACATGATGTTTTAAGTTATTTATATTTCCATCTATATGTATATTATGCCTATAAAGTTTATATACAGTTAGTTTGATCCTCATTTGTGAAGATAATGTTTTTGAGCTAATTAAGCCTAATAGGTATTTAAGACTTAACGAAGGTTTCATAATATGAGTGAATTGTTTGATGTTTATTAATAATGGATAAGGATCATTTAGGATGAAATTAAAGTGTTTTAATTGGATTTGATCATTGATAAGGGTCATATGGGCCATAGTGGCTCCCAGTGTTTCGTGAAGGTAAATTAGGTCTCCATGGGACCTATTGAAGGCTTGAGGACTAAAAGATGTTTCATGAGATGAGTGAGTGAATTGGAGTGTTTTATGAATTTTTAAACATATATAAGGTTTGTATGACCTTGTGGTTAAGTATTTAAAAGGTTTTCATCACTAGTTAATATCTATTGGGATCTAGGTGTAACATGTGGCCTAATGGAGGGCTAATTACCTAGGTCTAGCTTCAGCCTAGTGTGTTGGTTTGATCAATTTAAATCATGGATGACCTAATGAGTTGAGATATATTGTATTTAAAATTTCCCAATATAGATATTGATGTTGATCCAAGCATGTAAAGTGTTGTCTTTGACTAATATTTGTTGGAGAAAGAATCATGTATAAGTAAAAGGCTATTTTGGCCTAATTGGGCTAGTTAGACAATTGGATAGTGAAGTGAATGGTATGAGAGTTTAAATAATGGTAAGAGGACATGAAAAAAATAATAATAAGATGCTTAGTATGTCATGAAGATCTGATATTGATGTTGGAGGTAATCATTAAGTTTTTCTATTGATTCAAGGCATGATTAGGCTTAGTTTGTCTAGATGACCTACATTGAAGAAGTGCATTGAATATATTTTAGAATAGTAATATAGAGATTGTGTATGAATGATATTCATGATGTTTTTAGGTATGATTTTTTATATTATGACTATAGCTTACTTCATTGTAGGGGGATCTTGGGATGAAGTTCTTTTTGGGTAGGGATCCTTGTAAGTCTATAAGGTTCACATTGTGCACCTAATCGATCTTGTGTATATCCTTTCACTGGGCCTTCAAACTCACTATAATCAAACTAATTTAGAATCTCATTGAGGATAAAATCATAGTAGAGTTGCCTTAAAAATTACAATAAGACCTCATGGTTATTACATGGTGGATAATCAAACACCATCCACCATCATTCTTATAAATTGGCTTTGATCAATTTACTATGGATTGGGAAACATTTATAAGTTACTTGAAATGGTGCATTTATGGCTAAGTCAAAGAATAATGTATAAGTGTTAGATTTGTATATTTATATATTTTGGACATCCTATGATAGCGATTTGTTAGCATAATAATCCCTCAAACTATCCTAATAAGATGTCTAGCTATCAATTTGACTCAATATCAACTCATCTTAACCCAATAATAGCTCTAGGTTATTACATAGATAGGTGAGATGGTTGTTGGTGGATGTGTGATCCTTCGTTCTCCCGATTACTGGATCAATTTAAATTTTGATTTCTAAAATGTGTGAGTCTAGATCCTTTTGGATGATTAGGGGATCTTATGGAATTATAATATGGTTAGGTGAGGAATATGAGGGTTAAGTGGAGGTTTTGAAATAAAACTATGAGGGTTAAGTGGAAGGTTATTAATAAGATTAAAAGGTTTAGCTACAAGATTAACAGGGTTGGGTAGAGGGTTAGTAATATGGTTATGTTCTCAAGAAAAGGATAAGTCTATTTAAAACAAACAATTTAACAAAAAATGGTAAAATACAAGGTTAATAGGTGTAGTTTATTATCACTTGCCTCATCTACATGGTGGCATTCTGAAGTTAGGTATCTATTTATATTTATAGAGGACTTATTAAAAGTATTGAGGAGAATACAACTATAAAATAGCCAAGAAAAATTGAGAGATGAAGAACTTAAGGTCATAGGTTTTCCAAAAATAGAAAGGCTATAATGCATATGCATTATCATGACATGTACATGTTACTATATAGCACGTATGCATTACTATAATGTATAGGCATTATATAGTAATGCATATGTATTATGGCTTAGTACTCATTGAGTAATATTTTAAATAAAGTGTATGCATTATTAACACAATGAATAAACTTTATTTAATAACGTGTACGCATTATGGGGTATGTGGATGGAATTATCCCCCAACTCCATGCACATACCCCATTATTTTGGTGAATAATTTATCATTCTATCTCTTACTCAATATGTAGGTAAGGGAACATTATTGAAACCTTTCCATAGACCTTATATATTATTCAATCATGTTTAGATCATGATTTAAAACCTTATATTCTCTACCTCATCAAGAAACCTTATGCCATTTTGAATCCTACCTGAGACTCTCAAAATATACTTTATTAGTTAGTAAACCATACACTTCTTATCACAGTACTTTTATAATGTCCTTGATATTTTGTAAACCTAATTTTCACCTTGTAAACCTTATATTTTCTACCTTGAAATAGTCATAAACTTTGAAACTATGAACATATGCATAGCTAGGTTCTAATTTCTAAAAATCCCTACATTAACATCATATCATCAATTAAACATTGGAAATTCTATTATAAACTAGTCAAGAACCCTGGAAACCTTTTGATATCCATAAATCATGTTATATAACATTTAATAATCTTCATGTAGAGTTGTTAATGGGACTATATCATTTTATAAAACCTTGTATACTCTTCATCAGTCAAAAATATTTGTAAAAATGTTTTAGATAGGTTTTAGGTGCTTACAAAACCTTGCATTAGCATTATACCATCAGAAAACCTTGTAATAACTCTAATTAAAGATATATATGATGTTATTGATATCATATATATTCTAAAATCATTTTATTAGCTTTATATCATCAAGTAAGCCTTATAAAATATGCGACCTATTTTAGGTGATCTTGATCATTCTTGAAACATGTCTTCTCACCCTACATATGTGATTGTAACCTTTTTATTCTTTACTTACTTTTATCCACAAACCTATTAGACCCAAAGCTACCTTATAAACATGCATGAGATCCTGAGAACCTAGTTTTTAACTTTATTATGTTTGAGGAGGTCTACAATATTATTTCATGCCCTTTCAAGCATTCAAATAGTCAAGACATATCATCTTGGGCCTAACGTTTAAATGGTATATAGACTGCCTATAGAGATTTAAGGGTTTTAAGAGATTCACATGATTTATACATCTTCATAAAGTATGAGGATCACTAGTAGATGAGTTAAGACCTACCAAGACTCTTCTAAAACATTACAAGCACTATACATGATGAGAAGAATGAAATAAAACTGACTTTCCCTTGTAAACCTTGAAAACATAGTCTTTTAGTTCTTTGAAGACATGAAAATCATGAAGGTGGTCTTTTGGACCCCTTTTTACCTTTCTTAGACCTTGTTTCATGATCAATATCTTTGTCATTAACCTACAAACTTCATTTTTTCTAGTTTTTCCTCATGAAAGCTTTGTTTTGATGCCATAAACATCATGAGAATGTTTAAAACAAGATTATATACTCTAAAATCTCATGAAAACCTTGAACTTTACCTTATAAAATATGATTCAACCACATTCCATGCACTTTGAATCCTAGCATGGTTCTACAAACCTTAATAATGCTATATACATTCTTAAAAATTCTCTTTTTCTAATTATAACCTAATGAAAAGTAGTTGAAACATGTAATATCTTATTACACTTCTTGTGATCATGATACATGGATTGGAAAATTTCTTTAAAGGAATGATATCCATGCTTAGATACTTGCGTGTAGTTTTAACTGGTAATTTTGGATTCAAGAAAGAGTAAATATTAAAAATCCTTCACGAAACCTATAATAAAGCACCTTAAAAACAATATAAACTAATTTGGTTCTTCTCAAGGATAGCTTAGAAAATATGAATAAGAACCAATAATGGCCTTCACTAATTTTTTTCAATGCTATAAATTGGAAGGAGTCCACATGGATGCAAGATAGATAGGAAAAAAGGTCAAAGATACTCTTTGAATACTATTTATATACTTGAAGGGTATATGAAAGAGTTTCTAACCTTTTGGATGACATTTATGAAACCTTTTTGAAATGTTTCAACCTTTTCATTACCTAATAAATTTATCTTAGTACCTTTTGTCATTAATTCACATTTAAAAAGCAACTTTTAATACTTTTACTCATTAAATAGGCCTTGATAAGGGCTAATATGACCACAACATGTCACATCTACTTAATAGTCCATAGTGAAATCATGAAAATTAATGGGAAACCATGACTAGATAGTCATCTAATACCTAATTTTGGTCTAAAGAGATAAATCATGAAGGTATTACGAGTTCATGCTAAGTTGGTCTAATCCTAAAATTTATTTTCCTAGCATGTGAGGTAATGGGATATCAAAGAGACTTTAAAGGTCAACATTATAGTAAGAATCAGTTGAAAAAATAATTGAGTGATCTTTAATATGTTCTTACTTGGTATTTTTTATATGAATAATCAATAGGCTTACATTCATATTTATACCACACCTTTTGAAAATATCTAATGATGGGGTTTCATAAGACAAATAGTCTACCCATAAGACCCAAAATATTTTCAAATTGGATTAATTTTGAGGAGTGCACACTTGATAATAATATCAAAAATTGTGTCAATGCAAGTGTATTGTAGGATAAGAGGGTATTGAGGATTTAAAAATGATAGTGGAAGATACATATCAAATTTTAGGCTTCATATACAATGTAGGAGAGTTGGGTCATGATATATGATAGGATCATACCATAAGATAAATAATTAGGAAAATGAAATGACATATGTAAGATTTTTAGTAACAATGAGGTATATAACTAAAGGGTAGAGCCATATTCTATATTTTTAAACTATACAAGACTAAGATGTTATATAAATCACATTTTAGTATTTACACATTAATATAAGCTCTTGTGAATAGTGCATGCAAATATAAATAATCATTTATAATATATTATCATCAAACATGATCATAGGACATTGTGGTGAGGGGCTAATAAGTACATCAATAATAATAATTATTAGATGATCATATGTCACAAAAAGAGGATGTATATTATATACATAGTCTAATTCTAAAGTATCCTTAGATTTTTTTTTCATTATTGTGAAATGGATAATTGAAATTTTTTAACTTATGATTTCAAGTTTTCAATGGTGTAGATTCCTATGTATGTAAACTCAACTCATTAATATTTTTATCTATATGATTGTGTATATTATGTCTTAGTTTAGAGAATATATTTATATAATGTCCCATTATTTTATTTTTGGACCCAAAATTTTGGATATCTTTTTAATAATAACCAAGGAAAAATAATCATGGTGTAAAAGAGTCATGATGTCAAAGATCGTGACGAAGGATTCTAAGGAATGGGAGGACCAAGTCAGAGTAAATATGAATAATAAATATAGAACCAAATAAAAGATGACTCAAAAAAGTAGCAGAGGACTTGAATAGTGCATGGGAAGTGACAAATGGTTGGGGAGTGATTTGTAGGGATTAAATAGACTAAGTCAAACATGAATCTAGAACCTACTAGTGGGAAGATAGGTATTTAATGATGAGGATCCAACATCAAAGATAGAATTTAGGAGGATAAAGGCCTAGGTCCTTAGGAAATTTATGTAATTTTATTCCATGACTAAAGTGTATTGATGATCATTATCAAGTCACTATGAGTGTTATTATGATTGTACTACTTGGTCAAGGAAAACAAATTATAAATACCCCTGGATAAAACTTTTTAAGGTTTTTGGTTATTATTGTGTTGATGTGATTCAGTATATTGCTATGATATTGTTAGTATTTGGCTTATATAGATAATATTTAGATCTATATGATTGATTTACACTATACACTTGATTATGTAATCTTTGAATCACTTATCATTATGATGAATAGACCATGTGTTGTTCAAATGTTGTTGTCTTAAATATGTGAGTAATGATTCTAGTTATCTTATATGTTCTTATTAAATTAAATGAGATTATGTCCAAAATTACTACTTGTTTCTATTTGTATTTAAATATTGACTAATTTTAATGTGTTTGAGTGCCCTTTTATGTTAGTACATCTTTGTGCGACAAATCCAATGGGAACTAGTCTCTCTCTACATGCTTCAGGTGAACACACAAGAACTTATTCTTGAATGAAATGTTAGTGTGCCAACACATTGGTTTTTTACTTTTTATTAAATTTGGCATGAACCTAAGGAAAGTTAAGCCTAATAAGAGAAAATAATCCCAACATTTTAGTTCCATTATTGGGACCCATAGAGGTTGCCTTCACGATGGTGAAAGATTCTTGAAAGATGTTCACTTGATAATATTAAGTGATGGATTAATAATGTTGAGTATAATTTTATAGTAAGATTTCTCAAACTAAGATTCTCTACACACATGAGGGTCTAATATATTCTATACAATTCATTTTATGATACATTCTTTCTAGAGGTATTTATTCATCTACATGGTTGGATTGTGGCCTATGCTCAAGATTGGTTGATAAATCATGGATAGAAAGAAGTTTAGACATTAGAGAATCATATAGATCTATCATAGTTGGGAGTGCCTTGGATGCATGTTTTTGATATTTGGTAACATGGGGTGTTGAATAGTTATGTTTTATAGTACATAGTTTTGACTTATTATTATTTAGTGGAAGTTTAGTTACACTTTATTTGATAACTATATGGTAAATATACCTAACACTTTCCACTAGATGTGAATAAGATATTTATGGAAGGATAAAATATTTCTTGCATTAGTAGCATGGTTTGTGGGTGAATGAAGGGGTAATTTTGAAGTATAATTATTGGTTAAGTATGGTATCTAGTTGGTGGGTATTGTAGAAGCACAAATATGATGAAGATTGGTGAAGAATTATGTATAAACGCAATCCTAGAATGGGATAAGATAACTGAGGAAGTCTTATAAAGGTTCATAGGGAAGTGAAAGATCATGATGACTCCCAAACCATGGGATAGCTCCCAATGCTAGCTCTAATATATATGATGGAAGTAAGTTAGGAAATGGTGATTGAAGACCCTGAGTTGGATAGACCTAGGTCCCACCCCATAATATGAGCACATGCTTTTGAGATAGAAGATATATTTTTGGGAAACTAGGATACAAATAGTGTAGATTCAGGAATTAGACTTATGAGAGAAACCTTAGTAGAATAAGTTTTAAATAGTAATTTGTTGGCTATTTATTTTCCTTTGAAAATTAATTATATGGCCCAACTTGGAATGCCTAGTAGACCTAACATAACTAGTGGGTAAACAACCAAACTAACTATAGTTACTCATCTTTACTTATTACCTAACATATCTAGTGATTTTATTTCTATGGGAGGCACGGGAGGTAGATTTAGTGGTGTTTTAGGTAGTGGACTTGGAGGAGGCATAGGAAGTAGTGGTGGACTTCCCCCTAAGGAATAATAGGGATCATACATGTTTCTCAAAAAAAACCATTGTAAGTACCTTAGTTTCCCACCATATACTATGACATGATGCTCCACTTATTAGAGTATCAAGGTGTGGATAATGATATAGAGCTTGTTCATAACTGTGAACTTATTTGGTGAGTACATGAAATAGCTTATTTTGAACATAAATCCACCTAGTTTGCAACCATACTTTTAGACCATTCAAAGAATTGGTATTATAAATATGATCCTCAAAAAGTTATATTATATTATGATTAGCTGAAGGAAACATTCCTCTAAGAATTTGATATCCCAAAGTTAGATCAATAGAGTATAGTTGTACTGAAGGATATCAATAAGGAACTCACTAAGAGTGTGCATGAGTATGATGCACATTTTAAGATTATTCTCTATAAAATCTCATTTGAAATAAATGTTTCTCAACATTCCCTATAGCTCATGGGAGGTTTTTTACTCCCTTTCAAACATACCTTATCTTAAAAATGATTTACCAACCTGCATGAGGCCTTAGAAGCTTTGCTTCATGATAAATTTGTTGGCAATATTGACATAAGGATTAGTCCCTTCATGAAGGTTCAGATCACTATAAAATAATCTCAACTAGAAACACTTAATACATATATTTCTCATAACACCTATAGTGTCTTATGGTGTGTTAACTATGATTCCAAAGGCCATAACTAGAATAATTGTGCCCATAAAAACATATGAGCCAAGTTGAATCAATATTGTGAGATTTACCAAGAACAAATCAAGTTCTATAATTTTCCTCTTCTATAATGTGACACTAAGTCAAAGGTATCAAATTATTGTAAAATATTTAATGCATATGCTCATGATACCAATGATTGTCATCTCATTAGTGAAAGTCATGAGGCATGTTCAAATGGTATATTTTAGACCTATATTGAAAATAAAAAAGAGAATAGAGGTGGTTATCATGAGTGAGGTTGAGGTGAACAATTTGTAGGTGGACACTTTACACCACAAACTTGTTATAAGTGTGGTTCCCCTGAGAACTATCAACATGATTACCCACTCTATCTTACATGTGAATTTTTTTAAAATGAGAACTATTTTAGGGAGTGCCCTGACTTGTACGCCATCATGAATGAACATAATGAGAAGGGTTTTGGAATGATACATACTAAAAACCATACTTGAGACAACACACTATCACTCCTATAGGTCCTAAAATTAATATTACAACACAAAGTGGTAGTCAATCCTAGTCTATGTCCAATCTACCTATTGAGAAAGCTTAGCATGAGGAGCCTCTTGCTACTAATTACCCTGATGATAAATATTAGAATGAGGTGCTACATGACACTATAAACTTGGTAGGATAATTTTAATAGGAGATATAATTCATTAAGGATCATGTTGCTACTATATGTGCTAATATGTAGAAAGACACATACCTACATGTCATGATGTAGGATGAATTCTAATATCTATGCAAATGAATAATAGATAATGACATTGTACCTTTAATATATAAATAGATATGATATGATACACATAGGCCTACTAGATATCATCAGTTTAATCATGCATGATAATAAGGCACTCTCATCCATCCTCACCCAAAAAGGGACAAGGAGATATGGTTAATGCCATAATATATGGATGGGTTATCCATGATATCTTAGTTAACACTAGCACTAAAGTCAATGTTCTCACAAAGGATGTTTATTATAAGATGGCATTCCCAAATTTTCAACCTTCATTCTATGTATTATTTATGGATAACAAAACTCATGCATGCCCATTGGTGTACTTAAATATACCAACACAAATATCCTTTGTGTCACTTTTAAAGCTAATTTCAAATTCATAGAGTTGGCCAAGGATGTTGAGTTCCTAAGTTAGTTGGGTCATCCATGTTGGTATGCCAATAATGTTGATTAATCTTTAAAAAATGGTACATCAACTTTGAAAATAATGAGAAGCACATGGTAATTTCATTGGACAATGATCACAAACCTCATTATGTTAAATTAGTCAATGTTGATGAATACATACACCACATTTATAATGTCACAACTAAAGGTAATGAACACCATGACCCCATCCCAGATGGCATCTTATGATAGGTGGATGCACAATCTCTATCTAATGCCACTAGAAACACCTATGATTATTAGGCTCAAGGTGACTCTGATGAATATGTGGCACTATAGGTAGTTAGGATGATAGTTAGTGGATGTATAAAAAATTCCATAAATTTAATCTATTTCAAGGAAAACTCATGGATATGCCACCTACATTAATTGATGAATTTCTAAGGTTGTGTGGTCAAATGGAAGTTAGCAAATTTGTATAGTATTTGGAAGCTTTTTATGACATTGACATTGATTGGGTATTATCCATTATTGATATTTTTGATGTTATATTTACTTGGTGGTGGCAAAATCATTAGGAGTGTTTTCTTACTTAAGATAAACTTTCTCTACTTTGCACTATTACATTCACCTTTATAACCATATATGAAGCACTATCAGTTATAGTGGCATTATAGCTCAAAAATCTCACCTTAAAGCTTGAGAGACAATGTGGATGATATATGAAACATTCTTTCCCAAGTACCTCTAGGTTCAAATAATATATGTCACTCTATGCACTTGTACTATGTTGGTGTAGGCCTTTTTCCCACTAGGTTTTGACTACATGGTTTTATTAGCTTGCTTAGGGATCTAGAGGTCATTTGGGTTACTTGGGAAGATTAGTCCCACATTCACTTGAATGTGTGGTTCATGTCTCTCTCCAACCTACATATGCACCTCTATCTTAGGCATTTTGTGAGGGAAATTATGGATTATCCAATCTACTTAGTTGTGAGTTGTGATAGCTTTGAGAGCTATGAACTTCATCCTTTTATATTCATAATTAAATATGATATAGAGTAATTCATTATTTGCATGCATTCCTTTCCAATATTCTTTTATGTATCATTTCATTTACTAACAAATTCATTTTTATGTGCACTTCCTAGACTCGTGAGATTACTCCATCATGTGCATTCATTGATCTGGTGATCCTATCTACAACTCTTTCTTGGTATTAGAGCATGAATCCATGTTCACAATTGTCTATTTGGTTGGTTATTTGATATTAGTTTTTATAAAATCTTGAGATTGCATATTGTATTATCGTAGGAATTATTGAGAGAAATATTTAGATATGTTATATTTCTCATCTTGTGTGGGTTAGAAGTTTTAGAACTGAAATTTGGAGAAAAGGTGATAGATATATCAATCTTGGAGCTAAAGGAAAAGAATAAGTTGATCTAAGTGTTGTTTTCTTGTTATTTGAAATCTCCTAAAGCTAAGAAAAAGAGGCATCTTTTTTTAGCTCAGATTTATTTTTTTAGATATGATAAATATTTCTAGCTTTGGCATCCCATTATCCTACATCCAAATGTGTGGGAGGAGAGATTTACATTTCAAGGCCTATGTTTAAAATTATTCCTAGGTTAGCATCTAAAGCATTTCATATCTACTCTATGTTATGAAAATAATGCCTGATGTATTGTATGTTTGTTCTTGAGAGCTATATTGAAGGAGCATCTACTGAGTGTCATCATCATCTTACATCTACATTGATTTTTATATTATAAGGTGTTAGAATGGTGTTAGGATGGTGGAGAGAGAAACATAGTCTAGTTATATTTGTGGTGTATTAATTTATACTACATGGAGATAGCTTAGTGGTTTTTTCAAAACATGGCATTTCACATATCAAATCCAACTTTGTCATCTTTTTGTAAAGGTATCTTTCCTTATTAGATCTACCTTTCCTTTTTCATTTAAAGCATTGAAATATTTCCAAAGACTATGTAAAGGTTGTCTCCATCTTAGGATCTATGTATAGCATGGTCATTTAGTGAAGGATCTTCCAAGAACGAGGCATTTCAACTCTATTCATGTTATGGCTTTAGCATTGAGTAGAGATAATGAGCCATGTTGATTATATTCATTTTTTCCACCTTGGTATTGTAAAACTAGATCTCAATCTATTGCTTATTGTTTCCAGCAAAGTCATTGTTTTTGGTGATCTAAGATGTGCTTAAGGGAAAGAGAGGCATCCTTAGAGTACTAAATTTCATTTCCTTGGATTCTCTTCTTTATTCCTTCATTGAATATCTAACTATTACATTAACACATATTACACTTTGTCATTTTGATCCATGTAGGCCTTAAAGAATGTTTTTTATTTTAATTAAATAGCTTTTTAATTTTTTAATTAAAAAACCTTCTAAAGAGGATTTTTATATAAAAACTTAGATACAAGTGATTGGGCCAAGTATTTTTAACATTTTTCTATGTGAGGAAGTCTGTGTCAAAATGCAAGTTCTAAAAAGTGGTTGGAAGGCATATTTTACCTTGTCTAAGGGTACTTTTCTTAAAATTTCAAGTGCAAGTTTTTAGTGAAGAGGCCTATTTATGGGAAATTATATTGTTAATGTCTTGCAAACAGTAACTTGAAATTGAGTAAAATATTTTGAAAAAATGTTTATTTTTTATTTCCAATGTATTAGGCCAATTTGTATTGTAAAACACACTACTTTATAAAGCTCCCAAATTGGGGGGGGGGGGGGGGGGGGAGTGGGAGGTCATTACTAATTATCTTGTGGAGGTTGTTGTGGGCCTTGCTTTCTCTCATGTGCACATTTAACTTTTTTTAACTATTATCCATGCCCTTTTAGTGACTACTTGCACAAATTACTCTTGTATTCCTAGATGAATTATTAGTAGAGATTGAAATCCACTTGAGCATGCATTATCACTTGTGCATAATTTGCTCTAATTTTACTGGACTCATTTTTGATGTAGTTTGAAGTCCATATCTAGATCATGCACTATTACATAGATTTATTCTCATGTTGACCTCATTTAAGAGACTCCAGAGGTAAAGAGTCATTCCATATCTACTGATCCATCTTGGGAAGGACAATTATGCTTTGTGATGTGCTTATATGGAACACTTGCTGACATGTAAGAATCATATTTGATTTCTATATGGATAGATTCTTACACCCATTGATCCTTTTTAGTTCAATATTGGAGATAATATTGTGACATATTTTTTGCCACTCTATTAGTACATGTGTCCATGGATATTCATTTCCATTTGGAATATATAGAGTGTTTGTGTAATGTTTGGAGTATACTACAGAATCATTTCTATGATCCTACTAATATTTATGTCACACCCTTCTTCCACATCCTATTATCTCTTATAAAACTATTATACTCTCACCTCATGCTTTCATTTCTTATGATGATACATTCATATTTGATAGTGGTCTTCACTCTATCGAGTGCCCTCTAGAGGATGGGATTTTACCAAACCATAGTTGTCTCATTACATATTCTTCATCTATTCTTGTACATATTATTGCTCTTTCATAGCCTTCATAGACTTTCATTTTAGATAACATTACTGATTTTAGTGAGAGTATACACATTGAGATTATTGATAGCTCATATGTTATTATGGATGTTCATCTTGTAGATCTGAGTGCTTCATTTATATACTATCTTTAGTTTCAATGGTTATTTATATTTGATTTCCTCTTCCCATGGACATTCTTTTATCAAATTTTTGATGTATATCTTCTTCTCTAGTTGTTCTCTCTCCTTCATTGTATGCTTCTCCATTACCATCTTCTATATTTATTCTTATGATACATGATCAAACTTTGATACATTTAAGCATTAATAGGGAGATATTTGACCATTTTTCAAAGATCTACGTCATGATTCCTCCATGCATTCCACTTAAGTGGGAATTCAGTCGTTTGATATCTCATGGTTTATTTATTATAAAAGGAACAAACTATATTTATTATAGATGGACCTACAATAGCATTCACCATGTGATATTCTATGCATACATTCTCTCTCTTCTTTGTGGAGGCACACATCCTTCATATTTTATAGGATATTGTAATCATTGCATTGTACATGGGTACCTTATTAATCCTTGTTGTTGAGACCCATTTGTTATATCATCAATCACCTAAGATGCGCTTATTCTAGGTGTTGGTGTTGTAATTTTTACTACTAGGTTTTACCTACACATTTTTATTAGCTTGCTTACGGGTCTAGACCTTATTTGGGTTACTTGGGAATATTAGTCCCACATTCACTATAATGTGTGATTTCATTCTCTCTCCAACCTATATATGCACCTATATCTAAGGCATTTAGCTAGGGAAATAATGGATTGTCTAATCTACTTAGTTTTGAGATGTGACATCTTTTAGAGCCATGAAATTTATCACTTTATATTCATAATTTAGGATGATATAGATTATTTAATTATTTTATCTCATTTTTAGAAATATTATTCTATGAATGATTGTATTTACTAACATATTCATTGTGATGTGCACTTTCTTGACTCATGAGATCACTCCATCATGTGCATTCATTGATTCAGTGATCGTAGCTACAACTCTTTTAGGCTAAAGCATGGTATTTCCATGAAAATCACCATATAGATACAAGTTCTTATAATTTGATAAGACTAACATGATTATGGTGTTTTTGTGTTCATCTCCTTAGATGGATTTGTGCCCTAGAGTACAATCCATGCATCAAATTGTCATAGGCAACTTATCCCCCATTTAATATCAAATTTTAAGCCTACATGGCATATCAGAGGAAGGCTTGACTATTTTTCATGAACCTAATGACAAATCATCCTCTCTAACACCTAAAATTTTACTAAACCATGTGCTAAGAGAAACAATATTCAAGGGTAAGCATAAATTCATGTTTTAGGTTGACCAAGGTGTTGGATCTAATCTTCCTAACCCATTGACTAATCGTTTGTCTATGCACATGAATTATGGTTATCTTAGTGTTTATGACACCATTAAATATGAATAAAAACCATACTTGGAGCCACTCTAGACCATTTAATGTAATATTGGCATAGATAAAATGCTCAAGATGTCTATGGTTGTGGAATATTAGTATAATATTGAGATCGCTAAGGTATTTAAGTTATTGAAAGAGTATCAAGATGTCTTCCCATGGAGATATATTTAGATGATGAGTGTGCATTTTTTGTTGGGTAAAATTAACATAAATTTGATAAATCATGCTCAACTAATCAAAAGGTAGCATTACCATATGAATCATAATTTACATGATGGATTCAAATAAGATATCAATATCATGTTACACGTAGGAATAACTAATCCTATTAATAAATATGAGTAGGTGAATCATATGGTTATGAGTATAAATAAACATGGACACATATATATTTTTGTTGATTATAGAGTAATGAACATTCATTATGTTACCAACCCCTTCCTGATATCTTTCACTAAAGAGATCTTTGAAGGCATTTCTAAATGAAAAATTTATATATTTATGGATGGCTTATCTAGGTACCATCAAGTTTAGATTGTAGAATAATTTAAGCCCAAGATAACATTTACAACTAAGTGGGGATATTTTGCTTATAATGTCATGTTTTTAGATTGAATAACTCCCCATTTATATTCACTCATATCATATTTTAAGATTTTAAGGACTTTATCTTTGAAGTAATTTATCTATAAGTTCCTTTAGGTGTATATTTATGACTAGATATTCTATGAATTAGTGAAGGATCATTGTTCAAATCTCTAGATCATGTTTGAGTGTTGTCAGGATCTAGATTTCTCTCAATTTAAAGATGTCTTTTTCCTACCTCATTCAACATTCTCATTGGTCATGCCATATGTTGAGATGGAATTTTAGTGGACCCAACCAATATCATTATAGTATTTTGACTTCCAGTTCCAACTACCCAACAAGAGATCCACACCTTCCTAGGTCATATTGGATATTATAGAAAGTTTATTCATGGGTATGATAGGATTTTTGTGTCTCTAGAGGAGTTATTAAAATAAAATGGTTAGTTTATTTAGACTAATGACCCCTTAGAATCATTTGTTTCACTAAAAGATAAGCTTATCACCACACTCATTCCTTAGTTTCTTAACTAGATGAAGAATTTCTAGATCTATGTCAATGCCTACAACATGGCATTTGGTGATATACTTTCTCAACACAGTAAGGGTAACTTATATTACCCTAAATACTTTTCAAGTTGAAAGCTTACTCCAACCTAATGGAACTATACAACTACCAAACATGAAGCACTTTCTATGGTCTACATTGTACAAAAATTCCATCAGTTAGTAACTATAACTCCATTAGTATTCTTCATGGACCATGAGGCATTAAATTACTTAGTCAACAAACTAGTACTATATGGGTACATCTTTTGCTAAATTTGGTTGTTTCCATAATTCTAATTTTTATTAATGGTCAAGCCTAGTAATGCCAATTAAGGTCTAGACCATATTTCATGCATTTAATATATCAAACTAGTGTGCTCCATAGAATATGATTTACTTGACATGTAGTTTTTATATAACTTACACATTCATGAGTAATTATAATAAATATCACCTTTCTAAATAACATATCAATACCAACTCACCTCAAAAATTTAGAAAATAATTAGTTAGTTATTAGAGTCACTTTGTTCTATATTATTGTGGGAGGCCTTTATAATCTTGGCTAGGATAAAGTGTTATGACATTATGTTATGTAAAATGAGATAACTAAGGTAATATATTAATTCCATGAAGGTATCACTAGAAGACACTATACCAATGAAGGTACTATGCAAAAGGTTCTTTTAGTTAGCTTATGGTGGCCTACCTTATTTAATGTTGCTAAGATTTATCATACTAGTGTGACATTTTAAAATACATGGGAAATACAAATAGGATGGAATAAATTCCCCTTAATCCTATATCATCTAAATAACCTTTTGAAAGATGGGCCATTTACTTTGTTTGCCACATCAATCAAATAGAGGGGAATACCAATTCATGTTATGTTATCATTACTACTAACTATATAACTCACTAGGTTAAATCTATGCCAACCCAAGATTATACAACTACCACTATTGTTAGATTCATATAGGAGAATATCATTACTAGGTTTGCATGTCCATTTAGTTTTACTAGTGATCAAGGTACCCAATTCCTTAATGATATTATCCATGACATATTGGTAGAGTTTATGATCACCACCATAAAACTACACCATATAATCCCTAGGGTAATGTTATAATAGAGGTGTCAAAAATTATTTTGTGTACTACATTGACCATGATGTGTAATATTTAATTAATTGAATAGGATGACCATGTGTCTAGATTATTATGGACTTACCAGACCACTACAAGTGCTTAAACAAGATCACACCATTCAATATTGTGTTTGGTACCAAAGTAGTTCTTCTAGTAGAATAACTTGTCCCTTATCTCTCATTATATATTTAGGATGAATGGATGATGAAGCATTATTAAAATCACACTTTTATGCTTTATTATAGATATATGAAACTAAATTTCTCACACAATAGAGTTAGGGAGTGGAGAAATACCAATAGAAAGAATGGCATGAATTCCATCTCAAAAACAAGACTTTTGCTCATAGAAAACATGACCTAATATATGACTTCAAGTTTATATGCCATTTTGAAAAGGTTCATTTATAATAATATGTCTACTTCATCATTCATAGTATTCATCCTACTGGCATGTGCATATTAAAGTATTTAGATGGCTAATTCCTCCCTAGTCATTGCAATGGTAGTTAGTTGAGACTGTACTTCTCTAAATAGTCTTTATTTTTTTTAATAATCAGGTATATGACATTGGCTTAGATTAGTATTTCATTTTTTTTTAGTAAAATGTATCACTATTTGCATGCCCTTGAGTAATTTTAGTGTAAAAACAATGGTTTTATACTTGTTTCTATTATCATGAAATACCAAAAAACAAATTTTAGTAAAAAGTTGGGGTGTTACATATATGGAGCACCAAGATATGTTATATATGAATGTATATGGGAGAAAAGGTATGTATGTGGAAGTGAATAAATATAAAAGGATATGTAGGACATGGAACGTAACCACAAGATAGTTAAGGTAAAGAATTATTCCCACCTTTACAATGAAAAACATTTAAATTATTTCTAACTATCATGTACTTCAGTAAAAATGTGGGAAGGGACATGCAATTAATACAAGGATAATAACTGTAATGGCAAGTTTGCTAAATCTACATCATGAAAATACTATTATTATTATTTTTTCATGTATTGATGATTGAGGAGGGCTAGTAAATTCATGCTACCCCTCGAGCTTATAATAGTATAAATAGGGGTTATTTCACTTTTTATAAATTCTACTATTGTGAACTCATAGATTTAAAAGACAAAATTTGAGCTATTGTATAATGATTTGATACTTTATAGATGAGTGGAGAGTGATTAATTTAGGTTATTTTTATGTATTGTAGAGTATATTGGTTAAGAGGAATAGATAGAGGGTGAAGAGAATTGTAAAGATGCATGGAATTTATAGATTTTTAGGTTGTAGAGATTGACATCTACCATTTTAGGGTGTTGAATTAGGAGATCCAAAGTAGTTATATAAGTAACAACATATTATTTTTAGAAAATTGGATGAATGTGCCTCAACCTTTAGGCTCCATAAAATATGATTCAACCAAATAAAAAGGCTTAATGAATTTAACCATTGCCTATAATTCTTTAAGAAGAAGAGTTGAGTGTGGGTAGAGAGATGGTACTGATAAGAGAATAATTACCTAAATAAGTTGGAGTGTGTGTAAGAGATATAAATGCAAAAATTGTGTGCTAGGTCAAAAATAAAACTATTGTACCCCCTCCACTACTTTTGATGATTGAAGAGATTAAGTACTTAGAGGTGGTACTATGCATAGAAAAGTTATAAATGTAATAACTTGTAATGTTTTTTATTACGACCACTACTAGCCTAGAAATTAAGTAGAGTTATAACACAACTACAAGGAAGAGCACTAGAATGGTAGGAGTAAGTTGGTTTATGACTTCAAAAAAATTTATGCTTTGGATACTAATGGCCTCTTCTAGTTTTTTAATCTTACTTAATTTATGAATCCATTCAAAATAGTGAAGTTTTTATATCATTGGTGTATTAGGATTATATCTATTTTTTTGGGCATCAAATGAGGATTATGGTATAATGAATCAATAAAGTCAAAGGGTTATAGTCCTT